>JAQBSW010003685.1:0-79180 GCA_029291075.1 Eudiplozoon nipponicum
GTGTCTTAAGGCGGATAAAGGAGGAGCTACAGTTCTGATGAATCAATCTGATTATGACAATAAAATGATAGAACAGTTAAGTAATGCTGAAGTATACACTAAAATAACAAAAGACCCTACTGATAAGTTACAAGGGCAAGTAAAATTATTAATCAATAATATGATTGCTAATGAAGAATTGGATTCGATGCATGTTAACACTCTCATTCAAAGAGATACAGTTGCACCCAGAGTTTATGGTTTAGTTAAAGTGCATAAGCCGGGTAATCCTTTAAGAATTATAGTGAATGTACAACACTCCCCAACATATAAAATTTCAAAGTTTTGTGCCATAGAATAAGAAAATATTCCTATTTCTTAGAACATACCTTGCTTAACTCATATCATTTATTTGAAATTGTTGATAAATGTGTACTAGATGAAAAGGATAGATTAGTAAGCTTAGATGTAGTATCTATGTACACAAATATACCGGTACCTGAGTCTCTGGATTGTTTTAGACGTTTCCTAGTTGATCACCCATTAACATTAGAAGGAAGCAAAATGACGTTAGGACACGTCATGGAGATGATGTGTATTTGTATGTCCTCCACTTATTTTAAATTTCGTAAGGAATTTTATAAACAAATAAGGGGCGTTCCAATGGGACAACCTTTGTCGGTCCCAATAGCCAATATCTTTATGCATTATTTGAAAAATAATCTGTTGGATAAAACTCCATTAAAACCAAAATTGTATCTACGTTTCTTGGATGATATATTACTCATCTGGAACCATAGTGACAATGAATTGGTAAATTTCTTAAATTTAGCTAATCAAATGAGCGGACTACAATTTACCTTAGAAAGGGAATCGTGAATTGAATTACCATTTTTAGATATCAAATTAATTAGAAATTGTCCGAAATTAGAAAGAGATATTTGAAGGAAGGATACTTATTCAGGAATCCTTCTTAATTTCAAGTCCAATCACCCGTTTTGTATGAAAGTCGGGATCTTAAAGTCATTAACATTAAGAAGTCTCAAGTTAACAGATATAAAGCATAGGAAGTTAGAATTAGACAGACTACGTGATATATTCAATACTAATGGTTACCCTCCTCATTTAATAGATACAACAATGAGGGACATGGTGAAGAAATTTAATCCTCGTTTGAGATACACAAAAGCGGATAAGGATAAGGAAGAGCGGAAGGTCATGGTATTACCGGACTCTATATTAAGTAGGAGAGTGAAATCAATAGCTTTAAAATACAATATAAGGACCGTTTTAAAACAGCCCCTTACACTAGGCACTATACTCCATAACCAAAAAGAAAAGATTGAACCCTTAGACACTTCAGGAGTGTATGAGATCCCATACAATGATTGTAGTCTCAAGTATGTTGGTGAGACCATGCGTCCAATCAAAGTAAGAAGAGGTGAACATAAAACAGCTTGTAAGTATGGACATATTACTAAATAAGATCTTGCTCGTCATGTAGTGGAGACTGGGCATACTATCGACTGGGAGGAATGCAAACACATAGCAATATGTAGTCGTAATAGGGCGACGAGATTGATTAGGGAATCTATAGAAATTAAATCTAGAGATGATATTATGAATGAAACAGCTGTTGAAAAATCTTTAGGTCCGATTTACAATACTGCACTAGCTAATGGAAGGAAAAGGCAATTGCATGAATTGGTAACTGAAGCTAGCTCCAGTAAAAGATTAAGAACATCAGATTAAGATTGACTAATTAGTGGGCTTTTATTCAAGAAATGAATAAACAATTATTATTATAGCCTTCAAATTTCATCTCTAACTATTCATTTGATTTTAAAACAAAGTGATTTCAACCTTAATTTTCTGTTTTACACCCCCACCCTACCCATTGGAAATATTCTAATAATACAATATTTATAAGTAATAATTTGTCTGACGCGCGCAAAGGGTAAATTAATGTCTATTGACTGCAGTTTCATTTAGATGTACGTACATGTGTATCAAAATAATTTAACCAAATTTTTTCTAGTTATGCATACACATACACATGCACATGCGTGGCGTGCGCCAATAACTGTTATTAACTTATCTATCTTGAGTATAACTTAGTGGTTTGAATTGTAAATTAACATGTGCATTAGTCGTTCGGACTTCTGGTCTTATCACTCATGGCATGTTTTTATGACGAGTGTTTCTGAATTATGGGTCTCCCCATCTCAATTACGTCATTTACATTGAGTGTTTTTTAAAAAAAACGAATAGTTATTGCATGCAATTGATAAATTATTATTCAGCCACTCTGGTCTAAATTAGTTAGATGAAAACAACGGTTATAAAAATGCACACACACACACATGTGACACGCGAATATCTAATGAAAGGTCAGTCTGTGGTATATAAATATTATGACTAGAGGAAATAACACATTTGCTTCATTTGTTTCGTGAAATGCATCTGATGAAGATCTACAGTAAGGTAGATCGAAATATTATGAAAAAAGAAATTTACTGGAACAATGAAAGCTGCGTTAGTCAAAACGCAGATCAGTTAATTTCAATTAATCCAGGTTCGCAACAAAGAAAATCCTTCAAGATAGATCGACAATTGCTAATATACTTTCTATGTGGAAACATGTAATTACACTAGATGAGAAAAAGTTAGATGCGTTAATTGTATTTATAGATATCTCAAAAGCTTTTGACTCTATATATTTTTGATGCTATTTTGAATGCGATTAATTTATTGAATATTGATCCGAATATTTTTAGATTACTTAAATACTATTTATATAATCGAAGAATGAGTATTCAAGTAAACGATTTGATATCAAAATCGAAAAGAGTAACAAGTGGAATTCCACAAGGATAAAGTTTGGGGCCAATTTTATTTAAAATCGTATTTGAACATTTGGAAACTAAGATCCTTAACGGTCGAGTTTGCAAATTCGCTGATGATTTAAAAATAATCTTTCCAATTGATCCAAAAAATGTCGAATTATCCAAAAATAATGAGACACTAGATTTGTATGATTTAAGTAGATACTTGTTAACACTAGGGCTGAGAATAACCAGTAAATAGACGAGAGCTATAAAAATAGGTAACAGAACAGAATTTAATTATGTTTATTTTCATGATGTTGAGATTAATGATGTTTTTCAGATTAAACGTATGCAAGAAATTAAGGATTTAGGCATAACTATTCATTGTACGGCTTCTTCTGAGAGACATATTGAAAGGATAGTAGGCAATGTCAAGAACAGATGGGCACTAATAAATAGAAATATCTTATCGAATTAAATAAAATTTCAAATGTTTATAATACGGATCAGACCGGTACTAGAATATGCTGCCGCTACTTAGAATCCTTTAACAAAGGGTTTTTCTAATAAGATTGAAGCTGTACGAAGAAAAGTTGTGAAACAAATTAGTCCTATCTCCTGCACTATATACGCCACTAGATTACAGTTTGTATCACTGCATCCTTTATGGTTTCGGAGAATGTGCTATTGCATAAAAGCTTTCCATTTGAACCAGTGGACTGGTGCCTATATGAATCCAATAAGAAAGAGTCATGAAATTGGAACTAGATCTGGTCATTCTGCAATATCTCCACCATTGGTGGGAAATGTTGCGAGCAAGCTATTCTCTTTTTCAAAAATTTACAAAATTTACAATCAATTGCCAAAAGGGGTTTAGAGAAACGCCTCCATCTAAAATGTCTTTTAAATTTTTATCTACCGAACTAGAAAAAGTGTTCAATCCTGCTGATATTTTTAATTTTGATTATGATAATACTTTCTCATGGTTAAATAAAAGAGAGGATTAATTGTTTCTCAGCAGCATAACTTCTCGAGATTCTATCTTCAAGTTTTGTATATTTAAAACTGAAATGTTATGCATTATATCATCTTGTTAATCAACAATACATAAAATCAATTATTAGTCATGGCTCCCTTTTTTCTTGCAAAATGTTACACTCGAATTATACCTTAAATCTTCCTATTTTTGATGAAGAATCTATCACACTTTACAGCCGAACTTTCTGATGCGGATAAATTGTGCCGTACAACTAATTGCACATATTTAGGTGATGTGATATATTTTTATATTGTACATTTTCCAATTTTATTATTTGATGAAACATGTGTGGTTTGAATCCAAATAAAGATATTCTATTCTATTCTATTCTATTGTCAATCAAATCTAACCTCATTTAAATATATACTATTGACAAGACTACATTTCACTATATGATCTCGTTTAATTCTTAGTCCACATAATTTTCTATAGATACGTTTCAATATAATATCCGTAAGCGTAGCTGTATGAAATTAATCAGATAATAATTTTGAAACAGAAGAAGAAAAATCATCAGTGTTCATAATATAAAAACTTTTATAATCAATCATTACGCTTAACTCTCTGAAACGATTCCAGTTAATTCTGGAACGTTGCACATGTGCATTCTCAAAATTAATTTTCCATCTTTTGCTACTCAAGTTGTTCCATTGTAAAATAATGCGTTTTTGATCAAATTCTTTAAAATAATTTACAACTTCAGAACTGTGCCAGTTATCCGATTCAATTTTTAAATATACATGATCCTATTGTAGGGGACTTTTGCGAGATTCATTACTCCATACATTGGATTGGTAGCGGCTGTGGAGATCCGTGCAAATTATCAATCCCCGGCTATTTCCCGATGGGTGATGTGTAAGACTAATACAACTGATCACAAATGTATTTTAAATAACACCGCATATAAATTCATAAGTAGTCCAAATTGACCGTGCTCTAAACGGCAATAAAAGTAAACTTTAACACAAATGAATGTCTTAAACACCAGTCACAGTCAAACTAAATTATCCGTACTCTAGACGGCAAAAAGGCAGAATATTGTTCACAAAGTTGAATGTCTTATGCACGAGTCACAACTAAACAAAAATGTCCGTGCTCTAGACGGCAGCAAAACGAACGCTGTTTACAAAGTTGAATGTCTTACACACAAGTCACAGTTAAACAAAATTGCCCGTGCCCTAGACGGTAGCAAAATGAACGCTGTTTACAAAGTTGAATATCTTACATAAAAGCAATTTTTCTTTCACAAATGTCTGAATTGAAATGAATGTATGTGTTGAGGCCCCTAACCTATTCGAGTCTGAAAGCCCCATAGATGCCAGATCGCTTGAAGTCCTAAAATTCACAGTAGAGTCTGATAGGCTTATATTACCGTTTGTATCTCCTAGGTTCAAGTCCGCAATGTCCTGCACTAACCTACTTGTGTCCTCAAATTTAATATCGGTCTCCATATCTATATGGTATAACAATCAAATCGACACTTAATGTTAGGCAATCGGAATGCGAAAGTTGGACCGTATTACTCCTGAACAAATAATCTGGAAAGAGATATACGTGAACAACAGAATGAATCAAATCTACCTGTTCCAGGACGATTCTTCTCAGCCTTGTATTATATTAGAACAAAAGCAATTGATGGAGTAATATATTTGATGAGATGTATTCGTTTACTAGAGAAAAATGTTAAAATGCAGCAGACCAAAATATACAAGACCAGTCAAGGAGCGAGACACTCGAAAAACTGAAAATGGCGCACAATTCAAAATCAAGTATTTAAACAAAGAATGTTCTGGAAAATAAAAGAAAAAATTCTTTTTAAATAAAATTCGTTACAATCAGCCATGGTGGTTTAAATTTATCAGTCAATGTTATTTTACATAAGGCGGAGGATTTAACTTCCTCCACATACACCACCTTCTCAAAAAAGACGGCTAGTAATAGACGTAATCATAGTTCTTCGGCTGACGTGGCACTCTTCCAGAACGAGTTGTGCATAATGGCGCCCCTGACGTCGTCATCTCGCCCGGTACAACATTCACTGGTTCTTCAAAATCATCTGGTATCGACAAATAGTTTTCATGCTGTGATTCAGTAGAATAAGATTTTGCTATATTAGACAACACGTCTTCAGAGTTCTGCATTTCATTATGTGCCTGTATGGTGGGATTGCACACATCAGATTCGCCCATGGAACGGTCATTCAACGCATCTGTTAATTCAGTCATACCGTCTATCCAGATAAACTGGGGAATGCAACGATCCAACGTAACACAATCCTCAATGCCATTTATTTCTATGATGACATTCTTGTCAGTCATCCTCTTGACCTTGTATGGTCCTTTATAAAATGGTGTTAGGCAGTTCTTCCTATTTTCATTAGTTACATACACATGCGAAGCCGATTTTAGATCAGAGGACACATAGCATTTGGTTTTAGCTTTTCTAGTCTTGGTCGGAGCTAAACGACACATCTTATCTCTAAGTGCTCCTACGAACCAATCTACATAACTAGAAGCCCAATCAAGACTACTTGGAGTTTCTATTAGAAGATCTCCAGGCAACCTTAATGGTTCTCCATAAACCAGTTCTGCTATGGAAGTACCTAATTGTGCCCTATATCTGTTGCGCATGGCGAGTAGTACTATAGGAAGATCGTGTATCCAGCTTGTTCCACTAGTACACCTTAATGCAGCTTTCAGTTCACGATGTAGCCTTTCTACCATCCCATTCGCTCGTGGGTTATACGCGCTAGTATGTATTACAGTGGTTCCCATGATGTTGAGGGATCTTACGAAAAGCTCGGACATAAATTGACTACCGCGATCACTAGTGACCTTTTCCGGAACACCATAACGCGATATCCAATTATGTAGAAACGCGAACAAGACTTCTTGCGCTGTCATGTCTTTTAAAATCGCCACTTCAAATTGACGACTAAATCTATCTACCATAGTCAGCAAGTATTTGTTCCCATTAACTTCAGGCATTTCGACAATGTCTATGTGTACGTGTCTGAACCGTCCAATTGGTATCCCAATATTCTTTATCTCGGTTCTGGTATGTCTCCACACCTTACACGTTTGACACTTGGCACAGGCTCTTACCCATACCCGTATGTCTTTAGACATGTGCGGCCATACGTATCTGTCGTTGATCAATCGAATGGTGGCTTTAATGGATGGATGACCCATGTCATGTAACACTTGGATAATCTTGGCCCGTAACTCCAACGGCACATATGGTCGTGGTTGACTTCTAGATGTTTCGCATAACAACCACTTGCCACTTATGAGCTTACGAACATATCCTGGCCTTTTGGACAATACTAATGTAAAGGGATCCGATCCTTGCGCTTCCTCGATTTGACTAACGAAATCATGCATTGAATCATCTAAACTTTTCAAAGGACCTTGAAATATCAGCTCGACATCAGCTTCATTCGGTCGGCTAAGTGCATCTGCTACCACATTCTCCTTACCAGCAATATGAGACACAGTGAAATCGAACTCTGCTAACCGTGTTATTTGGGAATTTACTCTACGAGAGTAATTAAGCCTAGCTGTTTTACCAAGTATGCTGATCAATGGCTTATGATCGGTCAATAACTTAAACTTATGTCCGTCTAAGTAATGCTCGAAGTGTAGCACTGCGGCATACACTGCTAGAAGCTCTTTGCCAAACGTATCATAACGTTTTTCTCGATCATTAAGCTTACGGCTATAAAACCCAATCGGTCTTACTACGTCCTGATCTCTTTGCTGTAGCACTGCCCCTAATGCAACATCTGAGGCATCTGTGATTAGTTCGAAAGGTTTTTCCCAATCTACAGGTGCTAATGTGGTTACGTCACTTAACATATCCTTGGCCTTTTGGAAATTTTCTCGGTCTTCTGGACTCAAGTTTATAGGCCAAGACTTCTTGATCGTGCTCTTTTCACGAGTGAGATGGCGTGTTAACGATCCAAGAATTCCGGCTAGACCTGGAATGAATCGACGATAATAGCTGATCATGCCCAAGAACCTTCGCAACTGGCGTACGGTTCGGGGTTCCGTTACGTCCTTTATAGCTTGGATCTTATCTTCCAAAGGTTTAATTCCGTCTTTGGAAAGTATATGACCAAGGTATTTAACTGAAGAGCAACCGATATTACTCTTATTAGGTTTGACCACTAATCCATATTGTTCCAGCCTGGTCAAAACCGTTTCCAAATGCGTACGATGTTCGTCTCGTGAGCGACTAAAAATTATTATGTCGTCTATATATACCCTCGCAAATGGACAATTCTGAAGGATTTCTTCAGCCAAACGCTGGAATGTCTGACTGGCATTTTTCAAACCAAAAGGCATTCGAAGAAATTCATGCGATCCCCCTCCTGGAAATCTGACTGCGGTGAGTGGTATCGAACTTTCCTCCATTGGTACCTGATAGTACGCTTTCTGGAGATCTAAAGTTGAATAAACCTCATATCCCATTATATCTCGGAGTAAAGTACTCTGGTTAGGGAGAGGATAAGAATCACCCTTCGTCACTGAGTTTAATAGACGATAATTCCCACAAACCCTCCATTGACCCGGTTCAGGTTTGGGAACTACCACTATTGGGGAAGCAAAATTGGAATTTGACCTTCTACAAATCCCCTCTTCGCGCAATTGGTGAAATTCGGACAAAGCAACTTGTTGCTTGTGTTGTGCCAATGGTTGAGCCTTTGGTGAACAAGGCAACGGAGCCACCAATTCTATCTGGTGTTCTACTCCTGTCTTCAAACCTATCCTTTTGGCACTGAAAGGTTGAAACACTGCTAGGTGCTTCTCGATTATATCGGCAAAGTCATGTGCGACTGTTGGACGAGGTAAGAGGACTGTTCTAACTGCCGACGTGTTAGACTCAGTAGGTGTTGATATCCCTACGCCTTCTGCGATAGTCCTAGCTTTGGGGTCTAATGTCAGCTTGAAATGTGTCAAGAAATCCATGCCAATGATATGGTCCTTGACATCGGCTACTAGAAAATTCCATCGGAAGGAAGATTTCTGGCCTAACGTTACCGACATTTCTTTCATCCCTTTCACTCCTATCGGACTACCGTTAGCGGCCCATAGTTGATAATCAAATGTGGGGCAATCTGCTTCCACCACGTCTGACCTAACTATGCTTACCTCAGCACCCGTATCGATAAGAAATTCTAATCCAGATAATTCATCCTTAATAATGAACTTGTTGCTGGACAATCCGGCAATGTTTTCCAGATCTCCGCTTAGTGAGAATCGGACTCTCTTGCCTTCTATATCGGTGCTATTTGCTCTAGTCGCATCTTTTGCTTTGAGTATGCCTTTTAAAGGCATATCTGGGAGCCTTTGCAATGGAACCCCCCTACGGCTCCTACTAGCGGGGGTTTTGTCCTTTTCCCGGTGATGGATTTCTCTCTACCGGTTTTGTGCTTCCTTTCCATCTGGGTCCACCTAATCGCGGGTATATACAATTTTCACCTTGGCACTTCGCACTGCGTCCGTATTCGCAATGTGCCTTACACCATCCGCGTGGCCCTTCGAAGCGTTGACGCGAGTGACTCCCTCGACGTCTAGTGTACCTATCCTGACTCTGAAGTTGTGCAATATCACTGCGTAAGCTAGCAACTTCTCTACATAAGAAACGCAAGGTTTCTTGTATAGTCAGGTTGTTTTCGGTATCTGCCCTGACTGGCTGCATCGTGACAGAATCTGCTATTACAGCATGTACTTGTGGTTCCTGCTGTTTATACACGCCGTCTAACCCTCTGAGTTTAGTTGGCCAATCAATGCTCATTGTGTCAAATACTTCCAATGTTGTTCTAAGCCTAATTGGTAGCTCAGCTGTGAAAATGGAGTTGACTACATCTCTAGATATATTCAACCTGGAAGCTTTTGTGCAAAGGCGTTCATAAAATTCGGACGGTAATTGACGCCCCATTTTTTCTAAGCGTAATAATTCGCACATTTGCGCTGATCTTCCAGGCTGATATCTCTGTTGAATTTCAGCCATTAATAACTCAAATGCATTGTACGGCTTTTCTTCCACAGTTCTGTCTCTGAAATTTTCCAAAGCATTTCGGAAATTTTCAGGCAATGCCATCCATGCTGCAACAAATTTCTCCATAGGGTTTACGATATTATAAGCACTAAATATCATTTGGGCATCTCCTACCCAACTTGAATGTTTTTCTGATTTGTACTGTGGTAGACTTAAAATTCTTGGACTGGCGCGGTCGCCAAATTTTGTTGAGGCCCCTAACCTATTCGAGTCTGAAAGCCCCATAGATGCCAGATCGCTTGAAGTCCTAAAATTCACAGTAGAGTCTGATAGGCTTATATTACCGTTTGTATCTCCTAGGTTCAAGTCCGCAATGTCCTGCACTAACCTACTTGTGTCCTCAAATTTAATATCGGTCTCCATGTCTAAATGGTATAACAATTAAATCGACACTTAATGTTAGGCAATCGGAATGCGAAAGTTGGACCGTATTACTCCTGAACAAATAATCTGGAAAGAGATATACGTGAACAACAGAATGAATCAAATTTACCTGTTCCAGAACGATTCTTCTCAATCTTGTATTATATTAGAACAAAAGCAATTGATGGAGTAATATATTTGATGAAATGTATTCGTTTACTAGAGAAAAATGTTAAAATGCAGCAGACCAAAATTACAAGACCAGTCAAGGAGCGAGACACTCGAAAAACTGAAAATGGCGCACAATTCAAAATCAAGTATTTAAACAAAGAATGTTCTGGAAAATAAAAAGAAAAAATTCTTTTTAAATAAAATTCGTTACAATCAGCCATGGTGGTTTAAATTTATCAGTCAATGTTATTTTACATAAGGCGGAGGATTTAACTTTCTCCACATATTTAACCGATTGAAAATACATGATGATATGAACATAGTCACTGTTAAAAGTTGTCACTGAAAATAAGTGGATAAAATTCGTGTAAAAATTTTAATGAAAAAATTTCACAAATAATTAGTTCACTGTTTGCTATGGTTTTAACTTATGTAATTATAATAATCCATTGTTCTCTGAAATTCGGATAGGCATAGTTAAATGCGAAAAGTAAATCCCTTGCATAAACTGCGAATAATCCAACTGAGCGAAATAAATCCGCTGTGACACTATAATCCGCCGCATGTTCCATGCGTATTGCGCGCAGGTGTGTATATTTAATAAACAACCCTATTAATTACAAATAAAATTGCAGTTCAAGAAATCTCAATTAAAACTGCTTGAAACTAACAGAGATTGTTTCTATAATCACAGTTAAGAGAAATATTGTGTAAGAACAGAGTTAGATTATTTGACCTTAAAGAGCACTATATTTGTCAAAATCGAACATCGTTTGGTTGTAACGCGGAGCCGCGTATTACACTATCATAACGAACCTCTGGTTGCTTCCTTTATAATCTACTTTAGATCATGGTTAAAAAAAATTGATTTTTTCACAGTTATTCATCTTATTAAAATCGCCTACCACCACTTATAACCATGGCAGTCTAAGATAGATTAAAAAGAATTGGTAAAAATTTAAACTAGCATACGGCGGTCTGTAAACCGCTGTTATGATCCAATTATCTATTTGTATAGATATAACATCAGTGACAGTACTATATTCACTTGAAGGTAAAACTTTCGCATTTAACATTGATTTACTACAGATAAGTACTCCTCCACCTCTTCTATCCAACTATCTGTCTTTTCTAAACAAAGAATAATGGGGAATGTCAAATTCGTTATTTTCAATGCCCTTTCTGTGCCAAGTTTCAGATGATATTATAAAATCAAAATCGTTACTTGTTAAAAAAATTACACAGAAAAATAGTTTTTGTTGTTTACACTTCTAAAGTTGGCATAAAATAGAGTATATGCGTTATGTGACTTATCTAAACTGTTTTCGATTTTAATGGTCTAACTTTGTTGGTTTCTTTATAGTTCTTTTGTTGAGTTTTGAGGCTACAGTTCTCCTCTCTCTGCTGTCCACAGTATTCAGTTATGATACATCGTTTAATGTAAATTTTGAATCACTTGGTGGACTCTTTATGCTAGCATGCTCTGGATTTGATGATTTTAGCTCCTGATTGTTCTTCAACTTCTTCGCTGTTGCTAATTTCCCTTAGAGGAATATTTTATCTCGACCAATAAAAATATTTTGAAAAATAAGCGCTATGCTGTTATTACACAACATACTCTGCTCTGATCTCTACCTTCGATTGAGGTCGCCTTCTCTGCTGCACTGGCTATATACACCTGCAGTTTTATTTTTGCTTGCCACACTGTGTCACTAACTTGGCTTGTTGTCAGTCACGCCCATCTTCTTGTTGCTGCGCATTCAATCCAAGGAACTCGATCATTTGTTAGTCGGGGCGTTACAGTACAGACAGTGCCAGGATCAGAAAGCAGTGAAACTGCTGTGACTTACTAACCAAACTTCTTTTATTAATATAAAATCATTGAATGAATGTTGAAATAATATTTTTTTAGATGTGACTTATTGGTGAAGTGCAAATTGCCGACGTCTGTATATCTCGTACGTAAATAATCAGTTTTTTTATTAGTACGGATTATCGTCTCTTTGCGAGCTTCATTAATATGTGACACAAGATTGGAATATGGCAAAGTGTTTGTCCAAGACTAGTTAACGAATTCTGTGGTTCAATTCGTGATAACAATTTGAAATTTTGTCAAGCCACATTTCAATTTTACGAACATGATTACCAACCAATATTTCCGAACCATATTCTGTCTGTTCAATTCGTGGTGACTGTTATTTAGTACAGTTAATGAATTATCTTCCAGCGGCAATTCGGAATCAAATTCTATTAGTTCCATCAAAGGAAGCAGAGTTTGGCAAGTGCTTTGTTATTAGCATTAAATTGTATAGGGAAAGTAAGTTTTACGTTACATTTTTTTACTTAAGTCCCCTTATGCGTTTTTTTCTTTTAGTATCCTAATTTCAAACATGAATACCTTCAAACATAAGTTAGCTCAGTGTCCATTCGTCAGTTTTTCATTTTATGACGTTATGCTAATATATTTAGAGGGACTTCCTACAAATTTGACCAAAAAAGTGAAGCATACTTCATGGACAGAGAAAAAGTTAATAAACCCACAAATCAACACCGTCCATATCAGTAAAAATGAAAATCCGGTTCCCATCGATTTTTCAGTCGATATTCTCCAAAGAATGAAAGCTATAATCATAAAAACTATTTTTCTAATTGTGGATTTCAACTTATTTATCTTGTGCGGGACAATAGATAGCACTCTTAGGTCGGTAAAATCTTGAATTTTGATCGTTTTCAGTTACTCTGCTTATTGGCTTTGATTAATTGGTTCTCATTTGTCCCTTCTTTTTTTAGCCTTTTATCAGCTGATTGACTGAATGACGTTGGATCAAGATTTCCATTGTCTTGCCCATATTTCGAGACGTCATTTCCAGTCTCATCTTCAGGGTTGGCACAATACACACAGGAGTAAAACACAATTTGTGGATACCCTGAAGATGAGACTGGAAATGGCGTCTCAAAATATTGGGCAAAGGACAATGGAAAATCGTGATCCAACGCCATTTTCAGTTAATCAGCTGATAAATGGCTCAAAAAAGAAGGGACAAGTGAGAACCCATCAATCGAAGCCAATAAGCAGTGTAACTGAAAACGATCAAAATTCAAGATTTTACCGACCTAAGAGTGCTATCTATTGTCCCGCACAAGATAAATGCGGTGAAATCCACAACAAGAAGGACAGCACTGCGCACGAAAGTTTATCATTCAAATTATTTTCTAATTGTTGAAATTGCCTGCACCGTTTGGAGAATTTACCCAACGGATGCCGGTTTCTTCCTATGGCTGACACAAAAACACCTATTGCTATAGCTTATGGTGATTTTTTTCGCCAGAATAGACTTTACCTTGAAGATAGTAAAACTTATAATTTCTCGCAAAATTGCAAACCTACTTGCCTATATGACCCGGACAAGTAACCCAATAAACTTCTGCATCTTCAAGATTTTAAAACTGGAGAGGAATTTACCTGATTTTCGGATTGCGTACCGAAATATTTGAATCCACTGTCATCATGATTTTTGCATATATTTCGACCTCCAGTTACGGAGGTCTTTTTCAATGCCAAACACATCACACACTTAGTTGACAATCAATATGTCAAGTGGAAATATTAATTTAAACTGCCTCATTTATACTTGTTTTTAGATCTCTTAAGCATAACGTTTTTTTATAAAAAATGTTAGGAAAGTGTATGTTAAGTTGGTTTGTGTATGTGTCTACATGTATATACTCTTCGCAATGAGATTACAGTGATTTAATGACCATTACTGACAACTCACTAGATAAGCGTACGTCATGCCTGTGTGTATGTGTTCTCGTTTGTTTTAAATTGAGGAGTAATCAGTTAATGCAAGTGTACACTCATCCCAGTGAAATTACAGCGATTTGGCAACATCTGACTATTCACTGGATAAGCGTGTTTGTGTGTATGTTCGTGAGCGTTTATTTAAAACTGAGAGCTAATCTGTTACATGTAATTACAGGCACGTGTAACGGTCATACAAGTATAACTAAAATGATAACTGTCACACTTACTTTTCTAAATGAAGTAATTACGAGTGGCATTTCGGTGAGGAGTGGGCATGACACTATTAATAGAGTAAATAATTAATAGGTAGCAAAATTAAATTAGAAACGGATAAAGTGTTTCAATATGGTAGGAAGTTAAATTAAACGGTACGTAAAAGAAATTAAAAATTGCCTGATAAAGAAGATACTAGTAATAGTGCAAAGAAAATAAAATAAAAATAAACCTTGCCATCATGTATAGATAAATGTATGTAGAGGAATTTATCACAGACAAAAGTGCAGCAGTATGTGATATCAAGGATGACTCAATGGCCGACTTGCCTTAAAGATTTATATTCGAAACAGCTACAGGAGAGGCCATTCCCACTTATGTTTTCCGTCACCGCTATCTGAATATAGGTTTACGATGTAAATATTTGACAACTTCATTGTTGCCAAGGTCTCGCACAATGTAATAGGATTTAATATTATGCTAAAATGTCGGCTTATTGGTGATCTGGCTAATCAAGAGATCTTTGACTCCTCTACTGGACTTACACAAAATTTCTGGAAAATTGCCTCCGAATGTTTTGAGTTATAGTTCATACAGCAATCTCCGATACATCCTTCATAAGAAATATCGATACCTTATCGAGAGCACAAATCGTTGTTTGGTCTCAGCGAATCAGAGCCACGTGTCTCCAACAAGATGAAACATAGTAATAACACAGAACAACACATCGCACTTAAGAAAAAACATTTGCCCCCAGTAAAACTCAAACCTAACCCAGAAGAGTTGTTAAAACAAATGGAAGAGGGCATAATCAGACAATAAAAAAGTTTTGAGCATCACCCTTCCACTTGATCGCTAAGGCAACCCGACCCGTGCGGGATTTATTGCACGCTCAATTCTGTTTTCAAATCCAATGCATACCACATTCCCAATATAAGCACATTGATTGAAAATCGGAGCGGTAGTATTTACTTTTCAGTGATTAACCTCGGAAAAGCCTACCACCACACTCAGGCAGCGCCAGGGAATATAGAGAAAACCGCTGTCATCACTCCTTTCGTTATTTTTGAAAACATTTACATGCGTTTTTGGTCTCCATTGTGTCATTCCTACGTTTCAGAGATTAATGTACAAAATTCTCCACAATTATTTCGATTACTGAATGTTATATCTTGATGACATAATGGTTTTTAATCATGACCTAGATTCACATGCATTTAAGAAATGTCCTATAAAACTTAAATTATCGCGGATCAATTGCGACAAAAAGTACATTCCAACTGCATCCGTTGCTTTCCTAGGGCATCGTATGACACCATCAGGTATACAAAGGCTTTGAATGGTTTACAGAAAATATTAGAATTTATCAATTGCTATCGCAAGTTTCTTCCTGGCGTATTGAAGGTGGCACCAGCGGAATCGAAAAGACCTAAGCAGAAACTATACTATTTCTTGGTCTTCTGATGACAAGAAATATTTTCATCATGCCATCAACTCTTTAACAAATGCTATTTTTCAAACATATCCAGACTTAGGACGAACTGTTCTACCCACAACTAATGCTTCTAAATTCGCAATTAGGGCCATCTCGGAACAAGAGATCGACGAAATTCAGAGGCCTATTAGCTTTTACTCACGTACTCTACAGCCAGTAAAAAATGGATATGACAAATTCAATCGGACCTCCTCACCAATCGTAATGCAGCGCGCTACTTCTTTAGCATTATGCGCAAAAGCAGATATACTGTTTTTACAGATCACGCACCATTAGTTAGCCTACTTCGAAATGCGAATTCAATTGTCGCAAAGTACACTGCCAGAGTAGACAGTGAATAGCAATTCGACGTTTTTCAGATAAATTAGAACAAATCATTATTCGAAACGCACGTTAAATGCCAGTCATCTCGTTATAATATTTACCTGATTATCGGGTTGCGATCCGATTTGTTTGCATCCACTGTCTTCCTGGTTTTTGTTCCAAAATTTTCGATATCCAGATACGGATATCTTTTTCAATGGAAAGCTCATCACAATAAGTTGACAATCAATATGTCAAGTGGAAATATTAGTTTAAACTGCCCCATTTATACTTGTTGTTAGATCTCTTAAGCATAAAATGCTAGGAAAGTGTCTGTCAAATTGGTTTGTGTATATGTCTGCAAGCGTACGCCATGTCTGTGTGTATGTATTCTCGTTTGTTTTTGATTGAGGAGTAATCAACTATTGCACGTGTACACTCATCCCAGTGAAATGACAGCGATTTAGCAACATCTGACTAATCACTAGATAAGCGTATGCCACCTCTGTGTGTTTGTGTGTGTGTGTGAGCGTTTGCTTAAGACTGAGAAATAATCTGTTACATGTAATTAACGGCACGTGTAACAGAAATTCACATGAAACTAAAATGATAACTGTCATTTCCTAAACGCACACGTCAGACCTATTTTTACACGTACTATCCTAAATGAAGTAATTACGAGTGGCATCCTGGAGAGGAGGGGGCAAGATACTGTGAATAAAGTAAATAATTTAGAGTTAGCAAAACGGAAAAGTATTCTATTAAGGTGGATAGTTAAAATAAAAATAAAAAGGGGGTCGTAAAAGAAGTTGAAAATTGTTTGATAAAGAAAGATGCAAATAAATGTTTGTTAAAAGATGCTACACTAACAACAGAACGTAAGATAAAAGATAAAATAAGATAACAAGTTATCAAGGATGAAATAATAAGTTAATCAAAATAAATTAGGCGATATTGAATTACTCTCTCTCCACCTCTATAAGTTAATGTCAGTCCAGTGTTCTTATTCTTTTACTTGAGCGAGTTTCTGATTCTGATTCTGATTCGTGCAATCTTCGTTTTCTACCATTATTTAGTGCTGTATTCCAAATAGGACCTAGTGATTTTTCTACGGCTGTTTCATTCATTATGTCATTTCTCGATTTAATTTCGATGGATTCTCTAATCAGTCTAGTCGATCTGCTACGGCTACAGATTGATATACGTCTGCACCCATCCCAATTAATTGTGTGTCCTGTCTCTACTGTATGGCGTGCAAGATCTGATCTATTAACATGGGCATACTTGCATGCGGTTTTATGTTCTCCTCTTCTAACCTTAATTGGGCGCATGGTTTCACCCACATACATCAGGTTACAGTCGTTACATGGAATTTCATATACTCCTGATATGTCTAACTGTTCTATTTTCTCCTTTTGGTTGGGAATTTTAATACCCAGGGTAAGGGTCTGTTTTAAAATAGTATGTATATTGTATTTTGCTGCTACAATTTTGATTTTCCTATTTAGTTTAGAGTCAGGTATAACCATTACCCTCCGGTCATCTTTTGCTTTATCTGACTTCACGTACTTCCAGTCATGATTATATTTACTTATAACGCTCATTATAGTTGCTTCAATTAACTTTAGAGGATACCCATTAGCAATGAATATTTCTCGCAGTCTACCTAATTCAATATCTCTATGTTTTTTATTTATTAATCTTAAGCTTCTTATTATCATCGATTTTAAGATACCGATTTTCATTCTATATGGATGATTTGAATCGAAATTAAGAAGGATACCTGAGTAAGTATCCTTCCTATAAACATCCCGTTCTAGTTTTGTACCATTTCTAATTAACTTGACATCCAGAAATGGTAATTCGCCACATGATTCATTTTCAATTGTAAATTTAAGCTCGCTCACCTGATTTGCTATGTTTAAGAAATTTATCAGTTGATCCTCCCCGTGATTCCAAATAACTAATATATCATCCAAATATCGTACATACAATTTAGGATTTAGGGGCGTTATATCTAAGAGAGTCTTCTCCATGTAATGCATGAAGATATTAGCTATTGGAACCGATAGTGGTTGCCCCATTGGAACACCTCTAATCTGCTTATAAAATGCATTCCTAAATTTAAAATAAGTGGAGGACATACATAGGTACATCATCTCCATGACGTGTCTTATCGTCATTTTGCTTCCTTCCAATATTACTGGATGATCAACCAGGAAACGCTGAAAATAGTCTAGTGCTTTAGGTACTGGTATATTGGTGTACATTGACACCACATCTAAACTCGCCAATCAATCGTTTTCATTAAGCTCACATTTATCTACAATCTCAACCAAATGGTATGAATTCATCAAAGTATTGTCTAAGAAGTACGAATATTTCTTTATTCTATAACATAGAAACTTAGACATTTTATATGTTGGAGAGTGTTGGACATTAACAATAACTCTCAAAGAGTTGCCTGGTTTATGTATCTTTACTAAACCGTACACTCTAGGAGCGACTGTATCTCTTTGTATGAGAGCGTTACCATGCGCTTGATCTAATTCTCCTTCAGCAATCATGTTATTGACCAATAATTTAACTTCTCCTTGTAGCTTATCCGTAGGATCTTTATTAATTTTAGTGTATACCTCTATATTGTCTAGTTGTTCATACATTTTATCATTATAGTCAGATTGATTCATCAGAACCGTCGCTCCTCCTTTGTCTGCTCTCAAACATATCACACTGTTTGCTATTAATTCTTTCCTGAGACTTTTTATTTCATAATTTGGTTTATATTTTTCCTCTGCGTATGTTAGCACAGCCGCAGCTACGTCTAATTCAAACCTAACTTTATCCTTCTCTGGGAGGAATTGTGCTGTTTTAACAGCCTCAGTAATTATCTCATTTTTTGGTGATTTCTCAATTTGGATAGCTGTATTCAGACCACGATTAAGCATTTCCAGCTGTTTCTCATTAAGATTTATTTTAGATAGGTTTACCACTCGATTAGTTACAGCAGGACATGTCCTAACTGTGGTCTGTCTATAGATGCCCAAATTTCCTAACTTTCTATCATGCCTGATGTGAACCTTTTTTATCTCCCTATTACGTGCGCCATCAGTAAAATCCTCTATACATTTAAAGTCATCCGCGTGCAAAAAGGAAAGTAACATAGATCTTATTTTAGTTTGCTCTCTAATTAGTTCATATTTGCGTTTCTCTAAATCCCTAATCAATGTATTCATTATTTTCAAAGTCAGTTCATGTTTAAGAGATCTACGTTTATCATTTAAATGAAATGGCAATTTAAATTTAAAACTGTTAGGAATTACACAATGTTTTAAACATATTTTAATGAAACGAATATTTTCCACTTGCCTTACTAATTATTTTTTTATGTGATGATAGCGATTTTGCAGCTTCATTGTTGTAGCACCGTATTTAGTACCTAAATACGATTTAAAAGAAACATGTTGCGCGACACGGAATATAATGTTTACCTGATTATCGCGTTGCGATCCGATTTGTTTGCATCCACTGTCTTCCTGGTTTTTGTTCCAAACGCTCACACACACAGACAAACACACAGAGGTGGCATACGCTTATCTAGTGATTAGTCAGATGTTGCTAAATCGCTGTCATTTCACTGGGATGAATGTACACGTGCAATAGTTGATTACTTCTCAATCAAAAACAAACGAGAATACATACACACAGACATGGCGCACGCTTGCAGACATATACACAAACCAATTTGACAGACACTTTCTTAGCATTTTATGCTTAAGAGATCTAACAACAAGTATAAATGGGGCAGTTTAAACTAATATTTCCACTTGACATATTGATTGTCAACTTATTGTGATGAGCTTTCCATTGAAAAAGATATCCGTATCTGGATATCGAAAATTTTGGAACAAAAACCAGGAAGACAGTGGATGCAAACAAATCGGATCGCAACCCGATAATCAGGTAAATATTATATTCCGTGTCGCGCAACATGTTTCTTTTAAATCTCGTTATAATGACCTTCGCCTTCACTATTCTCGGTCAACTCTATGATGTTCATTGAACCTACATTAACATCATCCCTCCTACGAACAGAAAATCGTGATTAGTAGATAATATATCACGTAGGAATAATTGTGCAAAAAAATAATATTGGCGTGACTGAGATCCAAGTGACTAGGTGACACAGCGTGATTAACGCAAATCTAGAAGTCTGTGTAGGTAAACATTTAAGTAAAGAGAGCGACAGAGATCATGCGTAGCACACATGACGGAAATGTCAGGTGTGTGATGAGGCATGGTAAATGCGCCGTGCTCATATACTTGTAAAAGCGCAAAGCCGCACACCAGTGGTTAACGGAAAATTTCGCTTGTTTTAATTGGTACCTTGTAATGCAATTTGAATTTCGTTTAGGCAATATGTCGGCGAATTTATCTTAGCCGATACCTCACTTTCCTCTCTGAAAAAATGAAGAAAATCCTTTTGGGGAGGCTTGATAGGTAATATAGTGCAGTAAAATTGTATTTAACCAGTCGTCGAAAGTTGCGGCTGGCAGCAGTTTTGTTATGTTTTTCGACGACTGGTTAAATAAAATGGGATTGGTGTTTACTTCAAGCTCGCAAACTTGATTTAAAAATGTAGGGCAGAATTGGAACCCAGTTAAGCAACTGTTTATTATTCTACCCATAGCTAATAAACTTATGTACCGCAAATGCTGGGACAGTGCATGATTGTTGGTTGCTTCAAAAATGGTATGACGCCAAATAACCACTAGATAGTGGCCGGTCATACCGCGCGAAGCAAAATAAAGTAAAGTGGGGTTTTGAGAGCCGTAGCGTGAGAAGTGCAAAGTATAGAGCCACTGAAGTTGCTTGGTTTAAGTTGAAAACTGGACAGGCTGGATCGCCGTTAATGAGTTCGATTACGACCAAAGGAGCTAGTTTGTGCTCGACGTTGTGGTCATGATATTCGTAGAGTGATCCCTGTGCAACTGACGAAGTTGAGATATGCATTGAAAGTCGCCTCTACCATGATATGAAGCCGATAACAAGGCGTTGGTTATAATTAGCTGGTAATAACAAAATTTGCAGTGTGAGCTCTGGTGTGAGCCATACGTTGCAAAAGTAAAATGTAAAAAAATATATACATGAAAATCAAATGATAACGACAAAAAGTGTACTTCAACATTGCCGCAGAGATGGCATAATAGCGAAGAACTATTCAAAAGTTCTACACATTTATTAGCTAGGAGAAGCTGGTTACACAATGTGAGGCAAGGGAGTGTGAGAAAGTTGATGAATCACGTGGATCCATAGAAATCTCGTCATGTGAAATGCGGCGCAAATCATGCACAAAAAGTTAACAATTGATATAAAGACTAGTGAAACATTAATTTAAAAAAAAAATTATCAATTATGCGTTATGCAAAGCAATCTAATATTTGGTTGTGATGGTAGGTAGATAGAGCCTGAGACGTAAGTAGAAGGTTGAAGGTGGTTGTAGCGAGACGTCTGGCCTGGAAAATGCGTTCTGTTCGCCATTGATATAAAAGATGTTGAATTGCCGTTTGCTCATACGTGACAGCTGTCTTTTTTATCTGACATGGTACTTTGTAACATTTGAAGTCGCATTTCATAGTACACTAACTAATGGTGCATGATCTGTAAAAAGAATAAATCTGCTGCTGCCAATGACTTTGATCACCTGGCGCACTGCGTTATGAATAGCGAGGAGTTCTCGACGGTACGTGTCGTATCTTGTTTCTACTGGTTGGAGAGTACGCGAGTAAAAACTGATGGGCTTTCGAAATCCGTCGAAAGCTTGTTCCAAAATGGCCCCAATAGCAATCTCAGAAGCATCTGTGGTGAGTAGAAATGATCGTTGAAAATCTGAATTCGTTAAAATTTTAGCATTTGCTAACGAGTTGATGGCGAGATGAAGTAATTCCTCGTCTTCTGGTGACTAAGAAATAATGGAATTCTTGCTAATTCATTTTCGATTCCGCAGGTTCCTACATAACGGATAAAGTTGTCTTGAAAGGTCAGGAATGAACTTGCGATAGTAGTTAAGGGCTCCAAAATTTTCTACAGCTCACTTAAAATCTTTGGTGACTTGATATTCTTGATGGAATTTGTCTCCGACGGCAAAGGTTGAATAACTTGTAGCGTAATACGATTCTCTAGGAAATCCACGGATGAGGTCGCAATCTGCGTCTTTTCACAGTTGATCTTGAGTTCGTGGTTGAATAAGTGTGAAAAGACATTTCGTAAATGCTTAGCTTGAGATTCAAGGTCTGAATTGAAAACCATTATGTCATCGTGGTATGACATTCAGTAAGCGGTGTCGTCGCGGAGAATGTTGTCCATGAATCTTTGAAATTTCTGAGTGGCACACTTGAGACCAAAATGCATATAGAGTTATTCGAAGAGGCCAAATGGAATGATGACTGCAGACGTTTTAATATCTTCTTGCGCTACCTGAATGTAGTGGTAGACTTGTCTGAGGTCAATCACTAAAAAATAATTTCTACCGCTGAATCTTTTAAGGTGATTATATTGAGAATAGGATATGCATCGGATTTGGTCACTGAATTTAAATTGCGATAAACTCCACATCCTTTTTACGTAAGTGCAACTGTGATGCCTATGAACTTTTCGATGGTCTGATGATTACATCTTCCAATAGTCTTGAAAACTCCTCTTGGGCAATTTTCAGCTTAGTAGGAGATAACGGGTCGCTTTTTGAGTGAAATAGATTGTCTTGCTATGACGATATGATGCATTATGTTGAAGACCCGTAGCTCTGACTTGTTGAGATCGAACAGCGATCGTGTTATCGAAGAGCTGCTGATATCTCTGCTGAATGATGCACTGCGGTTAGCTGAATAACCTGTAACTCAAAACGCTCGGAGGCAAGTATCCAAAAACTTTGCTCAAGTCCAGTGGAGGGAACATTGATCTTTTGATCGACAAGATAAAAAATTAACCGATATTTTAACAGGATATGAAGGTCTATTATGTTGCGTGAGAACTTGGCGACGATGAAATTGTGAGCAACTTCACTTCGTAAACCTAAAAGGAGTGTAAGATTCCGGCATCCATAGGTATAAATGGGCTCTCTTTTAGCTGTTGAAAGTAAAATGCCTAGAGACATCTCAGCCATGGAATCACTTTTGAAAACTGAAACTGCTACACCTGTGTCTACGATAAATTCTTCGCCAGTTCTGAAATCAAAAAGATACAGAAGTTCTTTGGATTTTGGACCGGGTCAAACAAACAAGTAGGCTGGTCATTGCGAACGACATTGTCAGATTTGCTGTCTACGTTGTATATTCGGCGTGAATGAAAAGGATCAGTGAGAAAGTCAAATTGTAAGGGATTTCTTTTTCGTGGTGCTGTTGATGCCGTTGATGCGCAGAAAGTACGGTCATCTTCTTTCTGTGCCATACGTTTCCCGATCCTGATGCTCCACTGGGCCTATTTTCTGAGGATTGGCCCGTCAAGTGGGAAAGTTGATCCTGATTTGGTAATCCTTTTGAACAGTGGAGACGGATGTGACAGGAATTAAAAACACTGCTGGTTATTTTAACACCAGTTCTTTGAGGAATATTTATGAGGATATTTCAGAAATCGTCATCGCCGCCTACTCTTATTTCGTGTCTTGGTTGGAATAACAGGTCTCACACTTACTTGATTCAGCTTAGATTTCACTATGGCTAATCCTTCTGGAACTCTAGACATATTCACTATTGTTCTGTCTAGGGAAGTGGTCTTACCATCCTGCGGAGAAGGACAAAACAATTAAGAATTTAATTTAGGCTCTAAAACCTTAAATCCTAACTCGCATCTTTCCGATATTTCATCTATGGAGAGAGAGTTGGTGAGTTGTCTGGCAAACCATTTTAATTACTGAGGAAGGTTGTAAATAAAACAGCCTAAGTTTCAATATCAGAATTATTGGTTTTATACCAACGTTTCCGCAGTTCCCTTCAAATCTCTAATGGGCCAAAATTTGGCATGACTATCTGCACAAACATATAATTATCTTCTCTGTTTCTGTGGGACCCAGCAAGGATTCTACTTCATCTTGGAGGCATAAATGTTTTTTAGTAGTTCCCTAATTGTCTCAAGCATTGGATAAATCCTACACTGCAATTGCGAAGGAAGTTCGCGAAAACATTTCACAGTTTTTGATGAGTGCTATAGTCAGGAAACTGGGAGAAAGCAGTCTAAACACAAAGAGAATAATTCAGTCTCCATTGCATACAGGGACTTCACCATCTAAAATTGGACTCGACATTCTCATTATATTACGGAACCTTATAAGCATAAAATTTTATATCAAAAGTAAGCGAAATAAAATGCATGAAGTGGCGCGAAATTTTAAGACATACGTGCCCTATAATTAACAAATAATAAAAATTGCTTACAAAAAACTGCTACCACAATTTGACACGAACACAAAGAAGTGAATAACCGCAGAAAATTGACTACATTTGCTTCCACAATATCAATATTCACATCTGCTTCCACAGTTTGACACGAAAGTAAACAATTTTAAATGAAAATGAATCTGATTTCAAAAAATCAGAATCAAATTTGCTTCCACAAAATCAAAATCTAGTTCCAAAGTTTGACATAAACGTAAAGTGTTTTGAGCGAATTAACCCAAAAATAACAAAATCTGCTTTCATAATGTCCGAAATAAATTTGCTTTCACAGTTTGGCACAGTTTGTACTTAGTAGAGAAAAGTTTTGAAAGACAGAATCCATCCTCCTCCAAAAAAATCGGCTTCCCTGGTTAAACACAACAAGGCAAAACTCAAAACACCTTGATTAAGAAATAATCACAAACAGGGTGAAGAACAGGATGATTCAGTGTGCTACCATCGAATTTAGAAAAGAATAGAATAGAATATCTTTATTTGGATTCAAACAACACATGTTCTATCAAATAATAAAATTGGAAAATGTACAATAGAAAAAAAGTTATCACATCACATAAAAATGTGCAATTAGTCTCATGTAGATAGGTATATCTCACTAGTTGTACTGTACAATATATCAATATCAGAAAGTTCGGCTGTAAGGAATAATAGATTCATCATCAAAATAGGAAAAATTAAGGTATAATTCGAGTGTAACATTATGCAAAAAAATGAGAACCATGACTAGCAATTGATTGTATGTATTGTTGACTAATATGATGATATAATGCATAACATTTCAATTTTAATAATACAAAACTTGGAAATAAAAGTCTCAAGAAATTCTGTTTTCGATAACAATTATCCTTGTCTTTTATTCAACTATGAGAAAGTATTATCATAATCAAAATAAAAAATATCAGCAGGATTGTAGACTTTTCTAGTTCAGTAGATAAAAATTTAAGAGACATCTTAGACGGAGGAATTTCTCTAAGCCCCTTTGGTAATTGGTTATAAATTTAGTTGATTTTCGAAAAAGAGAATAACTTGCTCGCAACATTCCCCACCAAAGGAGGAGATATCAAAACAAGTCTAAAAACGGTACTATTCTCAGTAGCTTGGCGTGGTCGCCAATTCTTAAACTCCTCGAATGCAAGTAAATGCAACGCGACGTTACAACATAATAACCAGACCGTAGATAATGATAGAAAGTTACTTTGGGTGGCCCTTATCAGGACCGGAATTGCGTTCTCCGGCAAATACCGAGAACGTTTGTTAATTTTGCAGTGTCTGGAAGTACTCCTAGACACTTGAAGCCGGCTCTGGTTGATTGGCTGGTGTTGCTTCGTGTGGATGCACCAGTTGTCGAAACTAGAGAGGTGACTTGCTGTGTCAAGGTTCAGAAGTGACTTGTTGAAGATCTGCGGCAACATTGTGATGGCTGGCTCTCGTAGAAATCTGATTAACACATAATTATTTTTCGTATAATTAATTAAACCGCAACAAGAAAATTGACGTGGCTGAATTTCAAGTGACCAGGTGACAAATCCAGAAGTCTGTGTAGGTAACCAGTCAAGTAGAGAGAGCGACAGCAATCACGCGTAGCGCATAGGATTGAAATGTCATGTGTGCGATGATGTATGGTAAATGCACAGTGCTTTTATACTTGTGCAAGCGCAAGTTCGCAAGCTATTGGTTAACTCCAAATTTTGCTTGTTTTAATTGGTATCGCGTAATGATATATAAATTTCATTTAGGAATCTGTCGGCAAAAGGTTCTGAGTCGTGACATAAATTTTTATTTTCTTTATGTAAACGCTCCAGCTTCAAGTAAATGCTATACGACGTTACAAAGTCAGTTACAGTGCCCGAAATATAAAGTAAATACCGTTGGGGACCCTTAACAGGGCCGGTCTTGCGTTCTCTGGCAAATGCCGAGAAGGTCCGTTAGTGTAGCGGTGTCCAGAAGTACTCCTAGACTCTTGAGACCAGCTCGGGCTGACTTCGGTTGTGGTTCCTTATGTTGTGGCGTTGAAATTCCGCTGAGTAAAGTCGTTGAAGTTCTGCATTAATTGGCTTGTCTCTACAGTTTTACATCAACAAGATTGGCGTGATTGATATTGCTAATGTGTGTGATGCAGGCACCAAAAATAGCGTAAGTGACGAAAGAAGACAGAACGTCGAAGAAACGCACAGTAGAAGGCAAACGCGACAACTGACTAGCATGGTAAATTCTGCGGAAGATTTAAAATTTTTGGACTGGCGCGGTCGCCAAGCTTTGTAGAGGCTCCTAAACTATTCGAGTCTGAGAGCCCCATAGATGCCAGATCACCTAAAGTCCTAAAATTCACAGTAGAGTCTGATATGTTTATATTTCAATTTGCATCTGCTAGATTCAATTCCGAAATATCCTGCAATAACCTACTTGTGTCCTCAAACTTAATATCAGTCTCCATGTCTTATTAGTTTAACAATTAAGTCGACACTTAATGTTAAGCAATCGGAATGCGAAAGTTGTATCGTAATAATTCCCGAACAAATAATCTGGAAGGAGATATACGTAAAAAACAGAATAATCAAATTACCTGTTCCAGAACGTCCCTTTTTTGTGTGATATAATATCAGAACAAAAGGCAATTACAGTAGGAATATATTATTGAGATGTATTTGTGTTACAAAAGATGGTTAGACCAGTCGAGGTGCGAGACACTCGAAAACTGAAAATGGCGCACAATTCAAAGTCAAGTATTTAAAAATAGAATGTTCTGGAAAAATAAAAATAAAAAAAATCTTTTTAAATAAAATTCGTTACAATCAGCCATGGTGGTTTAAATATGTCAGTTATTGTTATTTTACATTTGGCGGAGGATTTATCTTCCTCCACATACACCACCTTCTCAAAAAAGACGGCTAATAATAGACGTAATCAAAATTCTTCGGCTGACGTGGCACTTTTCCAGAACTAGTTGTGCATAATGGCGCCCCTGAAGTCGTCATCTCGCCCGGTACAGTTTTTACTGGTTCTTCCATGTCATCTGGTATAGCCAAATAGTATTCATGCTGTGAACTGGTAGAATAAGATTTTACTATATTAGACAACGCATCTTCTGAGTTCTGCATTTCATTATGTGCCTGTATGGTGGGATTGCACACATCAGATTCGCCCATAGAACGACGGTCATTCAACGCATCTGTTAATTCAGTGATACTGTCGATCCAGATAAACTGGGGAATGCAACGATCCAACGTAACACAATCCTCAATGCCATTTATTTCTATGATGACATTCTTGTCAGTCATCCTCTTGACCTTGTATGGTGCTTTATAAAATGGTGTCAGGCAGTTCTTCCTATTTTCATTAGTTATATACACATGCGAAGCCGATTTTAGATCAGAGGACACATAGCATTTGGTTTAAGCTTTTATAGTCTTGGTTGGAGCCAAACGACACATCTTATCTCTAAGTGATCCTACGAACCAATCTACATAACATGAAGCCCAATCAAGACTACTTGGAGTTTCTATTAGAAGATCTCCAGGCAAACTTAATGGTTCTCCATAAACCAATTCTGCTATTGAAGTACCTAATTGTGCCCTATATCTGTTGCGCATTACTTTACTTTACTTTACTGCGGCTGACTCCTTTTAGAGGATAAGCCGGCTCCATTTCATGGAGTTTCTTGGGAATTTGGTACAAGTGGTGTCCCCTCACCACTCGGCTTTTTGATCGAGGACGCACCTCTAGCCTTTGTGCATCCAAGCGCAGTCTGCAAGGCAGCAGTAAGTTGTATGGTTGCCGGTGGCTGTTGAGAGCTCATTCGTCATTCGGAAGTACGGGGTACTGTCCAGGAGTCCATGTAATCCTGTGGCTGTTGTCCCCTTTTGTGGCGGGGAACACACGCCGCGTCATGGTGCCGTCGTCGGGCTCATGTGGTATTTTATAGGAGATCCGATTGCCGGTCGGAATTCCACCACGCCCTGGTGACACCACCGCCATAGCCCCGTTAGCCCATGTACGATCGGCCATCGAAACATGGTTGACACCGTCGTACCACGTTGAGGAGGGGATGGTCTTTACGACGGTTGCGCATTGCGAGTAGTACTATAGGAAGATCGTGTATCCATCTTGTTCCATTAATACACATTAATGCAGCTTTTAGTTCACGATGTAGCCTTTCTACCATCCTATTCGCTCGTGGGTTATACGCGCTAGTATGTAATACAGTGGTTCCCATGATGTTGAGGGATCTTACGAAAAGTTCGGATATAAATTGACTACCGCGTTCACTAGTGACCTTTTCCGGAACACCATAACGCGATATCCAATTATGTAGAAACGCGAACAAGACTTGTGCTGTCATGTCTTTTAAAATCGCCACTTCGAATTGACGACTAAATCTATCTACCATAGTCAGCAAGTATTTGTTTCCATTTACTTCAGGCATCTCGACAATGTCTATATGTACGTTTCTGAACCGTCCAATTGGTATCCCAATATTCTTTATCTCGGTTCTGGTATATCTCCACACCTTACACGTTTGACACATGGCACAGGCCCTTACCCGTATGTCTTTAGACATGTGCGGCCATACGTATCTGTCGTTAATCAATCGAATGGTGGCTTTAATGGATGGATGACCCATGTCATGTAACACTTGGATAATCTTGTCCCGTAACTCCAACGGAACATATGGTCCTGGTTGACGTCTAGACGTTTCGCATAACAACCACTTACTACTTAAGAGCTTACAGACATATCCTTGCCTTTTGGACAGAACTAATGTAAAGGGATCCGATCCTTGCGCTTCCTCGATTTGACTAACTAAATCAGGCATAGAATTGTCTAAATTCTTCAATGGACCTTGAAATATCAGCTCGACATCAGCTTCATTCGGTCGGCTAAGTGCATCGGCTACCACATTCTCCTTACCAGCAATATGAGACACTGTGAAATCGAACTCTGCTAACCGTGTTATTTGGGAATTTACTCTACGAGAGTAATTAAGCCTAGCTGTTTTACCAAGTATGCTGATCAATGGCTTATGATCGGTCAATAACTTAAACTTATGTCCGTCTAAGTAATGCTCGAAGTGTAGCACTGCGACATACACTGCTAGAAGCTCTTTGCCAAACGTATCATAACGTTTTTCTCGATCATTAAGCTTACGACTATAAAACCCAATCGGTCTTACTACGTCCTGATCTCTTTGCTGTAGCACTACCCCTAATGCAACATCTGTGGCATCTGTGATTAGTTCGAAAGGTTTTTCCCAATCTACAGGTGCTAATTTGGTTATATCACCTAACATTTCCTTGGCCTTTTGGAATTTTTCTCGGTCTTCCTGACTCAAGTTTATAGGCCAAGACTTCTTGATCGTGCTCTTTTCACGAGTGAGATGGCGTGTTAACGATCCAAAAATTCCGGCTAGACCTGAAATGAATCGACGGTAATAGCTGATCATACCCAAGAACCTTCGCATTTGGCGCACGGTTCGGGGTTCCGTTGCGTCCTTTATGGCTTGGATCTTATCTTCCAAAGGTTTAATTCCGACATTAAAAAGTACATGACCAAGGTATTTAACTGAAGAGCAACCGATATTACTCTTATTAGGTTTGACCACAAATCCATATTGTTCCAACCTGGTCAAAACCGTTTCCAAATGCGTACGATGCTCATTTCATGAGCGACTTAAATGTATTATGTCGTCTATATATACCCTCGCAAATGGACAATTCTGAAGGATTTCTTCAGCCAAACGCTGGAATGTCTGACTGGCATTTTTCATACCAAAAGGCATTCGAAGAAATTCATGCGATCCCCCTCCTGGAAATCTGACTGCGGTGAGTGGAATCGAACTTTCCTCCATTGGTATCTGATAGTACGCTTTCTGGAGATCTAAAGTTGAATAAACCTCATATCCAATTATATCTCGGAGTAAGGTACTCTGGTTAGGGAGAGGATAAGAATCACCCTTCGTCACTGAGTTTAATGGACGATAATTTCCACAAACCCTCCATTGACCCGGTTCAGGTTTGGGAACTACCACTATTAAGGAAGCAAAATTGGAATTTGACCTTCTACTAATCCCCTCTTCGCGCAATTGGTGAAATTCTGACAAAGCAACCTGTTGCTTGTGTTGTGCCAATGGTTGAGCCTTTGGTGAACAACGCAACAAAGCCAACAATTCTATCTAGTGTTCTACTCCTGTCTTCAAACCTATCCTTTTGGCACTGAAAGGTTGAAACACTGCTAGGTACTTGTCGATTATATCGGCAAAGTGATGTGCGACACTTGGACGAGGTAAAAGAACCGTTCGAACTGCCGATGTGTTGGAATCAGTAGGTATTGTTATCCCTACGCTTTCTGCAATAGTCCTAGCCTTGGGGTCTAATGTCAGCTTGAAATATGTCAAGAAATCCATGCCAATGATATGGTCCATGACATCGGCTACTAGAAAATTCCACCGGAAGGAAGATTTCTGGTCTAACGTTACCGACATTTCTTTCATCCCTTTCACTCCTATCGGACTACCGTTAGCGGCCCATAGTTGATAATCAAATGTAGGGCAATCTGCTTCCACCACGTCTGACCTAACTATGCTTACCTCAGCACCCGTATCGATGAGAAATTCTAATCCGGATAATTCATCTTTAATAATGAACTTGTTGCTGGATAATCCGGCAATGTTTTCCAGATCTCCGCTTAGTAAGAATCTGACCATCTTCATTTACTTCTTCGGTGCTATTTGATCTAGTCGCATCTTTTGCTTTGAGTATGCCTTTTAAAGGCATATCTGGGAGCCTTTGCAATGGAACCCACCCTTTGGCTCCTACTAGCGGGGTTTTGTCCTTTTCCCGGTGATGGATTTCTCCCTACCGGTTTTGTGCTTCCTTTCCATCTGGGTCCACCTAATCGCGGGTATATACAATTTTCACCTTGGCACTTCGCACTGTGTCCGTACTCGCAATGTGCCTTACACCATCCGGGTGGCCCTTCGAAGCGTTGACGCGAGTGACTCCCTCGACGTCTAGTGAACCTATCCTGACTCTGAAGTTGTGCAATGTCACTACGTAAACTAGTAACTTCTCTACAAAAGAAACGCAAAGTTTCTTGTAAAGTCAGGTTGTTTTCGGTATCCGCCCTGACTGGCTGCATCGTGACAGAATCTGCTATTACAGCATGCACTTGTGGTTCCTGCTGTTTATACACGCCGTCTAACCCTCTGAGTTTATTTGGCCAATCAATGCTCATAGTATCAAATACTTCCAATGTGGTTCTAATCCTAATTGGTAGCTCAGCTGTGAAAATGGAGTTGACTACATCTATAGATATATTCAACATGGAAGCTTATGTGCAAAGGCGTTCATAAAATTTGGACGGTAATTGACGCCCCATTTTTTCTAAGCGTAATAGTTCGCACATTTGCGCTGATCTTCCAGGCTGATATCTCTGTTGAATTTCAGCCATTAATAACTCAAATGCATTGTACGGCTTTTCTTCTACAGTTCTGTCTCTGAAATTTTCCAAGGCATTTCGGAAATTTTCAGGCAATGCCATCCATGCTGCAACAAATTTCTCCATTGGATTTACAATATTATAAGCACTAAATATCATTTGGGTATCTCCTACCCAGCTTGAATGTTTTTCTGACTTGTACTGCGGCAGATTTAAAATTCTTGGACTGGCGCGGTCGCCAAATTTTGTAGAGGCCCATAAACTATTCGAGACTGAGAGCCCCATAGATGCCAGATCGCTTAAAGTCCTAAAATTCACAATAGAGTCTGATATGTTTATATTTCCATTTACATTTGCTAGATTCAATTCCGAAATATCCTGCACTAACCTACTTGTGTCCTCAAACTTAATATCGGTCTCCATGTCTTATTAGTTTAACAATTAAGTCGACAATTAATGTTAAGCAATCGGAATGCAAAAGTTGTATCGTAATAATTCCCGAACAAATAATCTGGAAGGAGATATACGTGAACAACAGAATAATCAAATTACCTGTTCCAGAACGTCCCTTCTATGTGTGATTCAATATCAGAATAAAAGGCAATTATAGTAGGAATATATTGTTAAGATGTATTCGTGTTACTAGAGAAAAAATGTAAACAATGCAGCAGACCAAAAGATGTTAAGACAAGTCGAGGTGCGAGACTCTCGAAAACTGAAAATGGCGCACAATTCAAAGTCAAGTATTTAAACAAAGAATGTTCTGGAAAATAAAAAGAAAAATTCTTTTTAAATAAAATTCGTTACAATCAGCCATGGTGGTTTAAATATGTCAGTTATTGTTATTTTACATTTGGCGGAGGATTTATCTTTCTCCATATAAACATGGTTACTGATAGAAAGTGACTTGTTAATGGTCGAGTCAGATTCCGGCTTTCTTGTTGCTTCGGTGACAGTTGATGAAGTTACAATATTTAAATGAGCCAATTTACAAAATGTGTACGATATAATTTTAGCCATTTTAATAGATTTGTAAACGCCCCGGCTTCAAGTAAATGCCGTACGACGTTACAAACTCGGTTAAGGTGCTCTGAATAGAGATTAGTTACTGATAATTTGTTGAGGCCTTGGTGGCGTTCGCGTAAGTTATATATATAATAATAATAATAATACATTTATTTGGCATCAAAAGCAAACTGGCCCGACCATTGAAAAACAAATCAAGGGTAGAATATGTGGAGGTGAGTAGAATTGTGACTAGCAAAGTATTTGATGACTGGGGAGTTTTTGGTAGGTAAAAGATATAAAACGTCAATGATAGTTCAATCTGGTGAAAAAAAATAAGTAGGAACAAAATTCCATTTGACTAGACAAGATCAATTGGAGAAAGTCCATGAATTGTCTGAGCTTCTAGGTAAAAGTGAGTTCGAAAAAATATATAATAAAGATGATAAAGGTGGCTGAGTCACGAATGTTGCCAATTGTTGGTGAAACAAATCAATATCCAGCGTAGGTATTGACAGCCGACAGCACGCACATGTGTAACACGAGGCAGAATGTAGATACGACCAACTGACTTGCATGGTAAATTACCGTGCTTAAATAGCATGCAATATGTGTACTTGCATAATATTGGCTAAACGTGGTTAAACGTGGTTAAACGCCAATTTCGCTTTTTTCTCATTGGTGCAACGTAAATAAATTTGAATTTAATTTACGCAATATGTCGGCGATTGATTTGTGTCGTTACAGATTGTTATTTATCTAATAAATTTGATAACGGTCTTTTGCAAGACTGAAATAGATTAACACGACCTGTAGAAGTAAACACTACTCTATCATTCACGAGTTATACAATGTAGTACAGCGATCTTAATATTGCGTAAATAAAGATTTCAATATTATGATTTTTAAAGATGTTCTTTAGTTTTACTATTTTGCAAGGTCAGAATCTAGTACCGCTTTAAAGTAAGAGTCGTTATGTTTTATCGTGATTGTGAATTGTTGTGTATGATGTTCCTTAGGAAATAAACTTACCAAAGATTATATTATATAGCAATCTTCTCTTTGTGTCATGACTTCATTGCCGCAATGCCCAAACCGAGAAAAAGTTCTGCTTAATTTAAAATGGTTTACACACAGGCTTGTTAAGGCATTTGAAATGAAGTTACAATGTGCTGTCGGCAGAACATTACACAAGCACCTTCAGTATGTTCGAAGCAGTCGCAATTCTATACCATCTTCTCCACTTTGTGGTTCAAGAAATGGTCGAGACTCCAAAGCCAACGAACCTACACTCTTACGTCAGATTTTGGAAAATCAGCTTAACAACAATTCACCATGTTCTCCAAATGGACTTGAAAAAAACAGAAGATCGCATGATAATCTGTCAAATGAAAAGCTGGGCTCAGGAAACAGAACATATCATCGTTCACCTCTTATGCGCGTGCGTTCATTGACAAATTCTCCTTTATTCAAAAGATTTCTCGTTGCTGGATCGGATAGCGGGCAGTGTCAACCTTTATTTTCGGGCGATTCCAGATTTCCTGATAGCTTAAGCAACAAGTCACTTTGCGACTTTAGTAACTATTCCGATATTGAGAGCGTGAATGATCCTGGAATAAATCAAACTCTTATTAATAGGGATTCACCTAATCATTCAAATAATGGTGACACATTAAACTTTCGTTACAGATTTCTCACATTATTCGATAAAACTACAGAGTTGGAACGTCGTAAGGCAATTTCAGATTTTGCTGAACAGCTTTGTGTTGTCTACGAGTATCAACTAGGTATGTTGCGTGGTCTAAAAGCTGTTCATGCAGCTGCTGATTATGTAGCAGATTTAGTATTAAAAGCCATACGCGTTGGATTTATTCAGACTTTAAGCAAATTTGAGTTGACACCGGCTCTTTTATTTGAAAGTGAAAATAAACCTAGCAGTGCAAGCAAATACATAAAGACGAGTCCTTTAAACGTAACCGGAGAACAACTGACATGGCGTTTGGGTGATATATGGACACATGCCGGTCTTCGTCACAATGAAGTTGGAGGTGAGAACTGTCACAATCTAAGCATTGTTACACATTTTCTTTCTCCCTTATCTCCATTTGGTGAGCCGCGACGACCTGATATTTACGGTTATCGCAATCTTATTTTGTTGCCAGGTGGAACTATCAACGATGAAACAATAATGAACCAAAATATACAAAGTGAAAACCAATGTACTGAAAAAGATGTTAGCTATTTAACGAAACCTAGCTATGCGGAAACAAACGACAAATCTACTCAGCCAAATAGTTTAAATGGTAATATCCGTTCGAACAGAAATCAAGCTCAAACGAATTCTCTGAAAAATCATGTTACGAAAAGCAACAATACAAGCATGACTATCTATGATATAGACAGCTCAACTAATAAATTTGAAAATGAAAATTCATCAATGCAAAAAGTGGTTATGGGAGAAACAAAATTGGCAATGTACTTTGACATTTTGCCATATGATGCTGAAACCATATCAAGAAGCAAGATACGAGTTGGGACACGTGATGAACCACTAAATGTAACTGCCAATGTAGCTACGGACACATTGACATCTATTAATGGAAAAGAATCACCCAATAGTGGCAGTTTAGATGATTCAATATCTGGTTCACGCTCACCGAACAGCCGAAGTCCAAATAAACAAGTAAGCGGTAATAATGGTCTTTCTTCATCAGCTAATCATAGTTCACCTCGAATAAGTGGAGCCGTATCGCTACGTCAACATCTTCATCGTGCCTATCGACCGGTATTCTTTGTCATTTTTGATCGTCCTAGTGTGTTAGAACACCTCACGGAATGTGACAGCTTTGCCGCCTTTTGTAAACGTCAAATGATAAACCCTGTCATGTTTGTTAATCAGCCGACAACTGTGTTTGACGGATGCACTCATCCAAGTCTCTATCATAATTTTGATCTATTTAGAGTCACTGTAGCTGGATACCTAAGTGCTGGAAATGCAAGAAATGGTCGTGCACCAACAGAAACCTTAATAACTCAGCAAGGGTATTTGTCACCGAACAATTGGCGGACAGGTGCAAGTGACACGGACTTATGCTTAAATAAAAATGTGAAACAAAAACGAATTGCTGCTTTTGACAATCCTGGTTTTGTCTGTTGATGCTAATGTGTTTGAAAATAATTTGATAGTTTTTTACTTATGTGTCAGATTACTTTTATGAAGTGTTCAAACTTTACTTACAAATAAATCTGTTACGAAAAAGGTTACCAAAACCAGCAGTTATGGTATGTTTTGACATTTTAAAATTCATTATAAAATTATACCTTGTTTGCCTTTATAAATCTAGCAGCCTTTTTTGCAACCGTCCTAACTGAATTTTTATTATATTTGTATGTAAAAGATACAACACATACCAAAATTTCTTGCATGATAGCAATATTTATCCAAATACTATTTAACCATCACCTCAGTTAACGTGTCTTTTAGTTTATTCTGAATTTATTTTGTGAAGGTTCATCAGCGTATTTCATAAAATATCAGAAATCCAAAATGTGCTTTAGTATTATAGAAGCCTTATTAATATTTGCCTTCGTATACATATTCATAATGATTTAAAAACATTAGAATTTACATAATAAATACAATAATAAGTTTCATCAATAAAGTTAAAGGACATTTAATTTAAAATATTTAAGTAATGTTGTGTTGTACGAATACGGTAATTTTTTAAAAAGAAACATGTTGACATTGAAAATTATTTTTTTATAATATTTCTTAACAACTAGAAGGTTTCTTCAACGCAATATATGTTCTAAAAATATTGAGAAACAGCAGCAATTAATGCTTTGCTCATTATCTGTTCAGTAATTTAACATTCTCTTATTTTTGCCTTTAATATGTGAACGGTGATTCAGGCCCTACCGATATACGTTTATCAATAATAACAGCTTTTTAAGTATATTGGACATATCTTTCCTCTTCTTGTGTACATATCTTGTACATTATTATAACTATACTTTTTGTTGCATTTAAGTTCAACAGAATTTGCATTTGTGCCACAAATTTAAACTAATGGCTCTTCCAAGGCCTAGATTTTGCTACTTGTAATTTCTTGGTAAATATTTTTCTCAATAAGCAAATATGTTTGAAACATTTTTGGCATAAAATTGGTGAATAAATGTAAATAAATAATATATTATTTAGTAAAATAAATAATTAAGCTTTTTTACTGTTAGTTATAAAAAATATTTTAAAACGGCTGCAGACGTATAACAAAGCCTGTGATACTGCGGTTTATGAGATATCATTTCTCGATAAACACGACAAAAACATTTTTTGATGTATTTTGTTCGTTTCTATCCTTTAGAATTTACGTAAAGTAAACTATAAATATACTGCCCTATTTTAATATTTCTGTGCTTTATTTACTAAGCACTGATAAATTAAAAGCTCTCTAACTGAGAGGTTTGTATGTAAAAAGTATCTTTATGAATGGAGTAAATTTTAAGTATCTTCTTAAATGAACTATAAGACCTTTTACTGCCTTACCTGTGTTTGATTTTACATGAATATATTGATTTAAAACAATTTGCTACGTAAAATTCAAATTATTATTGCCTAATTTGGGTGCAGGTTTTGAAAAAACGGGATTTCTGCTTGCACGGAGAATAGTATTTATTTGTTAAAACAAGAATGAGAACATCATTTGAACAATAGTAAGATATAATTATTAAGCAAATATTATGAAGCACTGATTAAAATTGAAAAGGACTAATTTTGACTGACAGGTGATAGATCCACAACTTTTCCCACCAGAACATGTATTAAAATATACTGTTACATGAAACTTTAAAGTAAGTGTTGTCATCGGTCTCTGATTCAGAACAAAGTTTATCACAATTTGAAAAGGACTTGAATAAGACAATGAGACTTAACAAAATATGAGTTTTCCCTTATATAAAGTCAGCAAGTTTAACTTAAATAGTTATTTGCAAGTAAATGTTTGTTAAATTTATATGCCAACTTTACTTTTTGGCGTAAGATTTTATCAAATTTTGCTGTTGCATTTATTACATTTTAGATAACATAAAAGAGCTTCTTGAATACCTTCAATTTACTGTTTAGCATATTAATACCAGATCAAAAGTAAACCATAGTGGATGACTGCTGAATACACGGAAAGATTTGTAAAGCTCGGAAGTCAAAGGAGGATATTGGCAATTTAAATTTATACAAATATCGAATAAATATAATGTATTATCAGAAGAAATGTTATCATGGATAGATTTTAATCAAGTTCAATTTTATTTAGTGTGATTTTGCTATAGAACTAAGTTTCTTAAATTTTTATTTGAAATATGCATTGTGAAATAAATCATTTATTGGTACATATATTCGTTATAGTGCTAGTGTATAATTCCCAAGAAACTCCATGAAATCAATGGAGCCGGCTTATCCTCCAAAAGGAGTCAGCCGAAGTAAAGTAAGTAGTAAGTAAGTAGTGTATAAAACACAGTTGAAAAATAACAATTTCCTATTCCAGTACCCCATAAAATTAATGTTGGATGGTAAGTCGAATTATGCTTGATTAGATTAATACATTGTACATCAACAAAATAGAAGCAAAAATGCATAAACTGAGGCGTGTACACACAAATACATGAAATGTCACTAGTTTATATTTAAAAAATACACATTTTTTTGTTTTTATTTAACTGAGAAATATGGATGATGAATAAAATGGAATTTATTTGATACGCGCATGGAAATTTGCCTGGTTTGGAATATAAATATTATAAAAAATGTGTTCTGCTATTATGGAACCGTTTGCAGATTTGCTAGCTGTGCTTAGATTAAAATGTTCTTAAAATTACCTTATTAATACATTAGATAACATATCAAGGAGCTATAACACTTCTTATTAAACTATGTTGGACTATTCAATTACTGGGAATCTATCATTTGTATATATTTTTAGCAGACGTTTTGTTGTATAACCAAAGATCAGTTGTATATTAGGATTTGAGAAGGCAATGGCATTTTAATTATTTGAGTAAACATTTGGGATAGTGCGTCCTCTTTAAAAGAAATACTGGAATATATTGTTTTTGTTTGGATACGGCTTCATTGTTTTTATTTTTATTTTTATGTGTGCCTTAATAAATGCTTTTAACACTGCTAGTTCCTGGTATTTAAATTCTCAAAAAATGTTTTTGTAATCAAAATTGAGCATTAAATTTTGCATTTAGGAAACTGGATACACACTGTGGTAATAGTTGAACTAAATTTAAAAAATGTACCAAAGTATTCAAAGATGCCATTGTTACGTTGGGAGGTTAATCACAACATTTGACTTAAATGAAAATATAGCGAGTTCTGGAAAATATAAAGATTCTATTTCACAAAAATCGGAATGGTACTAAGTTTCGGCCAATATATCTAAAAAAACTTTATGATGGTAAGCAAAAAACTGCAACAAAAACCCAGAACCTTCTCATTGACAATATTAGCAACCATATTTCAGCCACGGAAACTTGTATCAGAGTATCCCATCCATGTGAGCTTGTAGCGTTAACGAGTTCTGTTAACCGCTTAGTTACGAATGCTACCGACAAAGTAGATATAAAATTTCACAATGATTGGTATAAGACAAGTCTGTAACAAGTTTGTAGAAAACCCTAACTCGTTCCATTTTAGCTATATAAGTTTGACTCTATTGGACTAACAGAACGAAGACCTATTATTTAGGCAAAACCTCTGTATATTGCCAAACGAAACGAATCAAATGACAGATGTAAGATCAGATGTCTCACTGAAGTCTATATCAAGATGTTACATCAAGAATTTCATGCGAAGGTGAATTTTAAGTTTACTAAATTATGAACTAAGTGCTGCTTATGAGAATTTTAAACGGAACACAAAAGCCATTCGATTATGTAAAGATAGAGCATATAGGTGGGCTTAAAGAATTGAGACACTCGAGTGAAATAAAATAAGTTAGATCAAACAAATGCGTGTGTATTGCTATTATTAATATAAGAGCTTAAATTAATCAGATGAGGTATGTTATAAATGATGAACATTAATTCAAAATTTTCAAAGTAAACAAAGGTAAATAAGTAACTACCGAGAATTCAATATGAAATTTGATAAAAGATGTATGTGAAGCGACACAAAAATGAACAGACGCTGCAAATTTTAATGAAGTTTATAAAGTTATACATCATCTCAAACCAAAAAAGCCAGTTGATACACGCGGGACCAGAATGTTTAGTATTTTTAAGTTGCATAAGTATTGAGAACAAGCAAATTACCACCAGTAAGACCAATACTGCCAAAGATCAACATTTCACAGCTAAATATGTTGAGAGAACTAAAAGAAATCCTAGAGCTAGTACAAATTAAAATGTCAAGCAATTGTGTTCGTGACACCTTTTATTCTGTAAACAAACTAATATCGCACATTGTTAAGAATAAAAGATTGATTACCTTCGCGACAAAGATTCTGTTTGCTTGCATTGCGGTTGACAAAACTATCGATTTTTTCTGTAATTTTATACTTTACTTTACTTTACTGCGGCTGACTCCTTTTGGAGGATATGCTACTCCATAGAAATCCCGGATTATACCTCTCCATGCCAGGCGGTTGGCAGCCATTTCGGAACATCGAACATTCCAACACCCGAAATAAATAGGTGTATTCGCGCTGATACAGAGCGCGTCGCTTGCCGGGGACGCCGTAGCATGAACGGTATTTGTGACATTTCATGGAGTTTCTTGGGAATTTGGTACAAGTGGTGTGATTTTATCGATACTATCGACCCACAATTCAACCACACCTAAAAGTCAACTAAAATTTCCACTAAAATTTGCACTCAAGATTCCTGTTTACTTTCTATATTCAATATTTATCGCAAGTCGATGGGGGGGGGGGCAATATGAAGTCTGTTTCAGCTTACTCTGAGAGCTCTGTATGTTCTATCCTAAAATATTGAAACTACATTCAATTATCTTTAAAAATACTGCCATACATATCTAATGTATGGCAGGATAGCTCAGTGGTTAGAGCACCAGATTCCGAAGCAGACGTGCCCAGGTTCGTATCCTGTCCGCGGCAAATTCTGGCCAGTACTTGATGAGTTCCCAATAAGGACGAAACCGGTCTACTGGATGAATTGCCTTTTCTACACTATACAATTCTTAGTTTATACTGACATGCATGTAAGTAATTAATGGGTCAGGTGTTTATATCAAGACCGCAACCTTGATTATAATAATTGTTATCACCACCCGCGCAACCAATGTTCGTTTAATTATATAAATGTTCATTTCAATACCACTTCTCCATGTAATATGGTGTCTGTTCAGTAATGACAGATTGGGCATGGTTAGTTGGAACTTTGGGTCTAAATGGATGCCATATGAGCTCCACCTAAAGGAAAAATTGACTAACCAAGTTACATTAGTTAGTATATAACTGAAAATTGTGTGTAGTGTAGTGTGCGGCAGGATAGCTCAGTGGTTAGAGCACCAGATTCCGAAGCAGACGTGCCCAGGTTCGTATCCTGTCCGCGGCAAATTCTGGCCAGTACTTGATGAGTTCCCAATAAGGACGAAACCGGTCTACTGGATGAATTGCCTTTTCTACACTATACAATTCTTAGTTTATACTGACATATGTAAGTAATTAATGGGTCAGGTGTTTATATCAAGACCGCAACCTTGATTATAATAATATCTAATGTATGTTGTTGACAATTTCAACAGCATAAATTAAAATGTCGGAGCAGACGATATGCTTAAATATGTTAAAAACGTGTAGCATAATGTTTAGTTTACTTGCAAGGCCAGTACCTAGATTATATCGCACTATTTTTCGTTACTGTATAGGTGTTGGGTCTGGAGTGTGGAAGTCTAAAACGAAAATATATCGAATGCAAACATAGACTGGACAGTACATCCATTATCACAGCGCTGTCCCCATGTTCCAGTAGACAATTTGGTATTTAAGTCTTTCTAGAGAATAAATAAAATCTTTATCGAAAACGTTCAGTAAAAGGAATGTCGAAACTAAGTATAATTTTACTACAAAACAGGTATCCCGAAAGATTTGTTGAAGTAATGGTGAAGTATTAACAGCTACAAAAAATTAACTATACCCAACATAAAACACTATACGTTAGTATAACATTTAAAGGAGACGCCCATCTGAAATATTTCTTGGAATAATTGAAAGGCAGTGACTTCTCGAATGCCTAATGGAAAATTGATTTTTGTCGTTATGAAACAAATCACACATTAAACTACCTGCAAGCGAACCTACCAACAATGCTTATTTATACATATTTGTTAGCTGATCATTGCGCTATATAGACCAAACTTGCTGATAATTAGTGAAAAGAATTCCCGAGCACTTTAGAAATAACAAAACAGGCAAAAGTGTGAATATTTTCACATTAAGTGAACATATTGTTTATTAAAATCAAATTTTGAAATAGGCGGATTTCATAAGCTAATTAAGAGAAGGGGTTTTCCCGTTGTAAGCTTTTATATGCAAAATCCTTAATACTGAGCTAAAAAAACAAGAATTATTATAATCAAGGTTGCGATCTTGATATAAGCACCTGACCCATTTATTACTTACATATGCCAGTATAAACTAATAATTGTATAGTGTAGAAATTCTATACTTAGTTTATACTGACATATGTAAATAATTAATGGGTCAGTGCTTATATCAAGATCGCAATACGATAATAATAATTGTTATCACCGCCCGCGCAACCAATGTTCGTTTATTTAAACAAAATAATTCCCTACTCGATTTGAATATAAGCTGGCGACCTGTTCATGCGTGTGTGCGTGTGTGCGCACCTCAGCATGTACATTTCTCACTTCATGTGTATTGTTGCATAATAAATCTATTTAATCCAGATTAATCCGCATCACCTTCCGAAATTTATTACATAAATTACCAAATGTTGTTGTCGGGTTGAGCTGAAGCAAAAAGACAATGGCTTACTGAAACAATTTTGTATATACCTTTTTCATAATTAATTTATTATTCAAGACAAAATTTATTCATCAATTAACTAAATCAATTTAACTAAATATGTGCAACGATGAAGAAAAATTGCACATGTTTGAAACTATTGTTGAAACTAAAATAGAGCGCGATTAAATATACTTTATCAGACTTAGAGAAGTGAAGGAGTAGAAGGACTGTTGCGTGCAACTATCGATTTCAAAGAAATTTATTAAAAATTACGGTGCGGGATAATCGTACTTGTTCAGGATGCCTAACGAAGTTGAAACAAATATATCGTTGAGTCAACATCCAAAGAATTAGCGATGGACAGACGAAGAAAATGACATCTTTTACTGCAACAATGTGGGGCCACAGCAGACAGTCGTTAAAGTCAAACTCATAAAGCAAGCACGTTCAAACAGAACCTAGTATTCTATTTGTAACACACATTGAATACTGAAAAATTTCACAGCAGAATGGATTTAACTTATAGACAGTGTAGAAATAACGGAAATATAAAATAAATAGCGATTAGATTATACAGTGTTTTGCACATTATATAGGCCTCTATGGACAAAGCTGATCGTGTGTGCGATTGTTGTGATTTGAATTGTAAATATGCTACAAAGAAAAAATGAATTTGCTGTAACAGGAAAATGTAAACTAAAAACTACTTAAATAAACAAATGCATTAGAAAAAAAAACTGAAGGATGACAAGATTAATGATGGCTCTAATTTGTTGTGGTGAATAGATCTAGGTAAAATATTAACTCAGTAATTATTTATAACACAGTTTTCGGATGGGGGTTAGAGGATCACCTGATAAACAATTGCATACATATTAGTTGTCAGCCACAAACAGTATCTAAATGCTATATATTTAATTGAAAGATGTCATGATTAACACGAAATGTGATAACTGATATCGATCAAGATCAGGGTGTATGGATTTAATGGAGTAACAGGTGTTCAGAAATAACTCTAATTCTTATTTTTGGTGAACTTTAGCATACATTGAAACGGATTGCGTCGGTACCATGTACATTTTCTGTTTCATAAAGCTGGTATCGAATTCGGATACAATAGCCATAGTGTTGGTATTCTTTATAGTCTTGCCTTTGAAGTTGCATTATCGAAGATTTTATGCGATGTCGGGTTCACTACTGCAGGTTTGCGCATTCGTGTAGGGGATTTTACCGTACTATATTCCAACATTTATCATCAAAGTACAAAGTTAGGGTGTAATATCGGCTACTACTGATGAGTCTACAGCAAGCCAGTAACGAATGTGCATGAGATAATACTTACCGTTCATGCTATCTTTGGTTTATACTTTGCTACTAGGTGCGCAACACCTAATATACAATTGCATATATATTAGTTCTCCGATTAAGACCAGAGTGTATGGTTTTACTGCATTAACAGGTGTTTAGAAATATTTGTAATTCTCAATTTCAGTGAACTATGGCATACATTGAAATTCAAGGTGTTAGCACCATATACTGACTCGGCAAGCATAGTTTTAATTCCATGTACATTTTCGGTACTATAATACTGGTATCGGGTACTGACACTGTAGTGTTGGTACCGAATACCGATTTAGTATATTTATTATATATAGTGAGTTCGCTTTGAAGTCGAATTATGGAAGACTTTATACGAAGTTAGCTTCACTACTGCAGGATTACACATTCGTATAAGGGATTGTACCGTTCTATTTTCAAACATTCCTTACCCAAATATATAGTGGGTAAGGGGCGATACGAATGTGCACGAGATTATACTTTCCGTTCATGCTGTCTTTGGTTTATCTTTCTTGAGCATATTTGAATTAATTTGTTACTAGTTACACAACACATAATACGAAACCTCAGCTGTTCAGATGTCTGATATTGTTCTACAATATTGTTTTTGCTATCAAAATCGGGCAATCCTTACACAAGTGCTGGGTGTTGAATGCATTTCTGTATTGGTGATAAAGGAAAAATATTATAAAACTAATTTTTAAAAATTTTAATGAAATTCCAATTAACCAAATGGCCAAAACAACTTATTATATTATTGAACGAACATTAGTTACGCAGACGATGATAAAATTACTATAATAAAGTGTGCGATCTTGATATAAACACCTGATCCATTAAGTACATACATTTGTCAGTATAAACTAAGAAATGCCTTATTTACACTATACAGTTCTTATTTTTTACTTACAAGTGTATGTACTTAATAGGTCAGGTGTTTATATCAATAGCGCAATCTTGATTATAATAACCTTTTATATTCCTAGTATTGCTACTTTACTTTTAAATTATTGTTTAATCCGATAGTTATATTGCTAGATCGTTCGCAGAAAAATACGAAGCTTTAGAAGAATTATAGACAAAACATATATATATATATATATATATATATATATATATATATATATACTTTATATGCTTCATAATTATTCAGTTTAAAACGCCGATATATGCCAATTTAGCTATGAAATTGAGCGTTATGTCTGTGATCCTGAATAACAAGTGATCTAATACGCTTGGTGTTCACTTGTTATTAATTTGGTTCTATAAAATAATGATAAAAACTGCATTGTAAATGGGCTGATTTTTTCACTGTGTTTTTCAAGCTGTAAAAAAATGTGGATTCAATAAAAGCTCATAATAAAATACCGGTAATTCACTCATTATGTTGTCTAAACTTATACTGATGGGTTACATATTGGAACGTTTTGATAACACTGAAAAGAAAAGGTGCCACAAAGCAACAAGGTTACGTAAGCATAAGAATTTACAAAATAGTGTAAAGATCACTTAAGATGACAGCTGCCGCTTATGTTTTTCCTTGAAGATCTTTTTTTTAATTGCATCGTTTTTATGCGTTATTTTAACAAATCTGTCGCAAGATGCTGTTTGTGAGTCTGCATCATGCCATAAGTTGTTTAATGAAAACGTATGTAGCCTTGGTTACATTTAAAAGCAGCATTATTTGTTTGAGCTGAGTTAAACTTTGAAAACACTCATTCTAAACTTCAATATGTAATCGTTATTTGCCTGATAATTTAATTTAAAAATGATTGACTATGAATGCATATTCTGCACATGTTGTGACATTGGGTTCCGATTAGTCAGTATACTTCGACACTATACAGTATTATCTCAAATATTTTATCTTTACGCCTATAATATTATGCAATGTAAAAAAGGGATCATATCTAGATGAGTATTCCTCATTTGCAAAGAGGGATATCTGAATGCAGCATATTTTTTATAATAATTCACATTGCGCAATAAATATAGCATTTTAAGTCAAACTTTTGTGGCTTCATTACTTCATGTCTTATAATAGTTAACAGACACTCGCTAAAATTCAAGACCTAGAATTTTTAAATAAGATACGTTGCTGTTTAATTAAAATAATCTTTTAAGATTTTATTGCATGAAGCTTAAATTGTAAATAAAATCATGTCATGCTTTACCATAATATTCTGAAATAAAGTTTTAGATATGACAACAGCTATGCATTAAATGTACACCTGAAGTCGTTGTTTTGTCATAGATTAACTTCAACATCTGCCAAACTGCACAAATGTTTAGTTTTTCATCTGAATCTAAAAAATATCATACTTTTCGTTTATTTAAATACATGTTTACAGAGACATTTTAAAATTTGATTTTGATGTTTCCGTCGGTACTCCTTTCATTCTATGTTGTTGGTTGTTATTCTTAAAATTGTTGTTTGTGAAGGAAATTGTTGATTGCAAATTTCACTATAAATCTTCGACGAGATCTCAGGCTTAAATATATGTACCTATTTGAATATGTTTTGTTATTATCGTTCCTGTTGGCAAAAAGGGAAAAAGAAATCTTTTCAGATACATGAGAATTTTCATCCCTAGTGTTTAACTTGCAGTCGCGTTTTGTCTTTACAATATACCCTAGCAACTGTTTGCAGAAGAATTGAAGAACTTCTTAGTCCTGAATTCCGAGGTGTTAATTAAAAAATAGCAGAGAAATATTGAGTATCTATTGGCTAACGTGATCAATTAGTTGAGTTAATTATTAAAAATGGAATTTTAAATTAACTGTCAAGTTTAAAAAAAAATGAAAGTCAGTTTAAACATTCTATTAAAAAGAAGTTTTTTTTACACAGTTAAGAACAAAGAAGACACAACATGATCTTACAAATTTACTGTGGACAAATTACGTGTGTGATATGAAAATAGTATTTTCCTCGATCAGGAATAAAAGATAAATAGCCATTGATATTATTAATAACAATACATGAGTAAATTGTCGGACAAATATGAAGGACGAACAATGGGAACATTACTGCTTAAAGTGAAAAAAATTTTATTTAGCTGTAAAATAAAATGGTGAATACATTTCTGCATTTGCGCGCAATGTTAAAACCTTGTATATAAGTTCGCCAGATCTTTCCTTGAAAGAAGTTGACAAACGCAATAACAGCAAACGGTTAGTAATTTGTGAAGTGCTAGGTTTAAGCAAATTACAACTCAAATTATGCTAACAGAAGAAGTAAGTTTTGACATTAAACATGAAATTAAAGTCATCATATTTCTCGCTTTGTTCCCATTTAAGTTTTGCTCTCTTGCAGATACTTAAGAAGAAATTAAGAAATACACTTTTCGGTATCTACCAAAATTTAGAATAAAGGCTTGCATTTTACGAGTAATGTTTCGTTTCAGGCTTATTTCTATTTATTGGTTAATAATAAATTAGGTATTTTAAATAAATTATTCCATTTCTTTTGGTTATGTTATACAATTTTACTAATTGCACACCTGCAAATTTAGATAATTATATTAGGTTTTAGTCAGACTTCCGTTTTCTTAAAGTTAAAGTTCTATGCTTTATACAGTTAATCATATTTTTTATTGCGGATAAAGACAAACTTAAATTCTTTACTGTTTAATTTTGGATTCGTTCAAAAAGCCACGCTGAGTATTTTAGAATGGACATGATAAGATGCAGACTAGTCACACACCATCTATTGATGTATGTTTTTGTCCAGATGGTAGCATCAAGCGTTGTTATATAGGTTCTCGTGGCAATGCCTTCAAGCCTTTTGAAATGTGTTTCATTTCGAAAGAAATACATATATGAGAACATGTTATTTGGTTTATTTGGTTATTAGGTTTTATTTTGAAAGTTAAGCCAACAATTTGCATCGTATACGACAAAATTTCTTTGATATCCGACCACAAATTTTACGCAAAAATAAATTTATAAAGCTTAGAACCATAATTGTCTAATTATAAGTCTTGTAAGATAAAATGGGATTGGTGTTTATATCATGCACAAAAATGCGATTTAAATAATTTCCATCACCAACTGCGCAATCATTATTTTTTTAATTATAGGCCAGTATATTTGTTCGATTATTTAACTTATAGTGCAATTTACCGTGTACTCAACGATAACACATCGACCTGGCACTACATAAATGATTATCTACTTTTTTCGTATTTGTCGAGTTGTAGCAAAAGATGAAATTATAGGCCGCATTGGAAGAGCTTGTAATAAAATTGTGGAGTTTGTGATCTAAATACAACATAGCTGTAAATGTATAATGGGTTCATTTTGTTTGTATCAACACTTGTCTGATTATATTCTTCCATTCTTTCAAATTCTGCACTAGTCATTTCTACAGCATACAAAATTTGGTTCCGACTACGAGCCCAATAATATCGAATTCTGCACTCTTACCTGATTTCATTAAACGCGACATTTGAAAACTATTTGCGCTGTTAAAGAGTTCTCCAGAAAATCTAGAGGTCCTGTTGCATAAATACAATTTATGTTGTTAAATACTGTTTTTTTGCGGAGAATTAATATATATGCAAGTATGTATTTGGTGTTGCGAACCTAGTAAAAAATTAGTTCAGTTGTGACCAGAAGGAAAAACCAAAGGCAGCATGAACGGAAAGTATAATCTCATGCACATTCGTTTCCCGTTTACTGGCGGCACAACTGTAGGAGCCGGTATTACGCCCGTTAACCACTATATATTTGGGTGACGAATGTTGGATTGTATCGCCCTGTTATCCCACATTCCTCACCAAAACACATAGTGGTCAAAGGGCGTAATACCGGCTCCTACTTATGAGTCGCTAGAAAGCATGAAACGAATGTGCACGAGATAATACTTTCCGTTCATGCTTTCTTTTGTTTATCCTTCTGGCCAAACCTGAACATATTTGTTAATAGGTTTGTAACACCTAATACATACTTGCATATATATTAGTTCTCCGCAACAAACAGTATTTAACTGTTATATATTGAATTCAACGATGTCATGCTTACCGCGAAATGTGATAACTGATATCGATCAAGGCCAGAGTGTATGGATTTACTGGAGTAACAGGTGTTCAGAAATTGTTGTAATTCTCAATTTCGGTGAACTATAGCATAAATTGATATCCATCATGTTGGTACCATGTACCGACTCGGAAACCATAGTGTTAGTACCATGTACCTTTTCGGTACAATAATGTTGGTATCGGTTACTAACACAATAGCCATAGTGTTAGTATCCTTTACAGACTCGGTATATATTATATATATATATATATATATATATATATATATATATATATATATATATATATATATATATATATAGTGAGTTAGCGTTGAAGTCGCATTGTCGAGACTGCAGGTTTACACATTCGTCTGGGATGTTGTACCGTCCTATAATCCCACATTCCACACCAAAATATGCAGTGGTTAAAGGGCGTAATACCGGATCCTACTGATGAGTCGCCAGTAAGCACGAAACGAATGTGCATGAGTTTATACTTTCCGTCTATGCTGTCTTTGGTTTATCCTTCTGGTCAAAACTGAACTAATTTGTAACTTATTTTGTTTTCACAATAAATTATGGCAAGCACAAGTTCCATAAGCAAATCTGCAACTTTAAAATTAACACTTAATTTATCTTTTAGGAAATGCCTTAGAACAAATGCATTAAATTAATTATGTTAAGTAAACAGTTGGATTTAGGGAGTAAAATTAAATTTTACATTTTAATAATGAGGTAAATTAATTAGTTTTATCGAATATTAGCACATGACCTTCATTATTTGATTGTTTTGTTGTAAACTGAGTTATTAGACATGTTCCATAAAGGGCAACGAATTTAAATAAAGCAGTTAATCAGGTTAGATACACATTTATGTTTCCTTTTACCCTATTCCCAATGTATAATGAATTTGAAAAAAAACAAACTTAACCTTATAACATTCAATACACGGACAAAATTAAGCTAGCGAATCATCAATTAAATATTTTGGTATTTGTTCATTGACTGTTTAGTTATAATTTAACACGTATAATTACTTTAATGCAAAGTAGTGGATAAAACATTAATAAAAACCCAAAATAGTTTTATATGAAATACTTAATCTTATAATATACGATTAGTATTTTATATAGGATACCTTATGATATTTTTTAAATTTAAAATTTCTGACTTATCTCAAGCAAAGTATAATAAATGGAATCATTTTTGAAATTTTAAAATTATTTCATTAAATATAAATATGCCTGAGATGTGAATATACTACATTTAATCTGTAAACTCATTACATGTTCTTCGAAAAACATTGAAAAATATTTTTTTCTTAAAATAATTTAAAACAGGTCGTTTTTTTCACACATTAAAGTTAATGCCTAAAATAACCAACTACGGCTTTATCAAAGTTAAAAAGTTATTACAAAATTATGACAAATTAAGAACTATTGAAATTCAACATTCTTCTTGTCTTTACAAGAAGCTAATAAGCTATAATTGTCAATTCAGTTCTACTAATTACAGTAAGTCAATAATTTAATTAGGTATCTAGCAACTAAATATGCTTCGAAATCAAGTCTACAATTAATGCGTCTTTTCTCCGTTACATTTGAAAGGATCATTGACAGAGGTGCAGTTACTTCAGAAGCGTCTTATTCGGGTGAAGTTGAACTCTCTTCATTTGAGTTAACACGTTTATATGTATATATGGATGCTGGTGTGTATTTATGTATGAATTTCTGTATGCATGTATGTATGCATTGATGTATAAATGTACGTATGTATTTATATATGTATGTATGTATGTATATATGTATGTATGTATGAATATATGCATGTATGTATGCATGTATTAATACATTTATATATGTGTGTATGTATATATGTATGCATGTATGAATGTATGCATGTATGTATATATACATTTAAATACGTATGTATGTATGTATGTATGTATGTATGTATGTATGTATGTATGTATGTATGTATGTATGTATGTATGTATGTATGTATGTTTGTATGTATGTATTTATTTATGTATATGTCTGTATGTATGCATTTATGTATTTATGTATGTATGTATGTATGTATGTATGTATGTATGTTTCTATCTACGTATGTATGTATGCATGCATGTATGTATGAATGTATTTATATTTGTATATATGAATTTATGCATGTGTGTTTGAATGTATTTTTGTGTGCATGTATGCATGTATGTATGATTTTATATATTTACGTATGCCTGTTGTGTGTATGCTTATCTTTATGTATGAATATTTATGTATAGATGCATCGATGTGCGTATTTATGTGTGTATGCATATATGTATGTATGTGAGAATGTATGTATACATGTCTTGTGTCTGTAATATATATGTATGTAAGCACGTTTTTATATTACTATGTATGTATTTATGTATGTTTATATATGTATGTTTATTAGTTTGTATAAAGCTCTGTATGTACTTAAGTTTGGATAATGTTGCGTAGCCTCTTTTTAACTCCACATGTATAATTATAAAATAAATAAAAGATTTTCGATTTCACAGGCCTTGTATTTAGACAGTTCTTTTTAGAATTCTATTGTTGTCTTTTTTGTTATAACTGAAACATCTTTAAGTCGATTACATAAAATAATTTGAATTAAATTCCATATTTGGTACTATATATTATTACATTTTTTACACAGAATATTTCATTAACTTAACTGGTTTGTTGTGTTGGTTCTCGCTATAAAAATTACTACAACTTAATTAGATTTCTCATTTTCATCAGTGTATATATAATTTAGTGCTTATACTTACCAAATAAGTGGGACATTTAACGTTTCTCCTTTAACTAATCAGATGTGCAAGATTCAGTTGTGATTGTGCAAAGCAATACCATACAAGCCTCAGTAACATACAGTGGCTCTGAAAAATACTATTGCTAAATTTATTTTATGAGTAACGGGGCATAGGCGGTTAAAGTGAGATCATGACAGGTCTTGCCGTTTGTCTGTGCCCTGTACGTGATAATGTCTGTAGTTATACCTTTTGTCAAGTGATCCTTTTTGGGTTGAATGACCGGTATAAACTTATCGTTACCGGGCATAATCGTGTTAAAATATGCAGATTGTGATCATAAAAAATAAATTTTGTATCCAAAAACATCCTTTAAATGACGTGTGCGGCATCACAGAAAATGAACAAAATTTGGTCAATAATGAATTTGTGCCAGATCAACAAATATGAATGAGGATGACATGTGCAGCTTGCAAATGTAAAAGAAATTATGTTCTTTCTATGTTATAAATTAAATTAATATGCTGGAATGTAGTGCGTGATTTTTATCCTTTCAAACAATCTGAATTCAGTATTGCCTTGAACACCGTTTAAATATGGCTTGACGTCACAATGCCCAAACTAAAATTGCATAAAAATGTGAAATTTTACATTTTAATCTAATAGATGTTTTAAGAAATAAACTGGAATACTACATGTTGACTAGTTGAAGTGGTCATTAATATCATTAAAATCATACCAACTTTGCAAAAAAGCTCTTAAACAATATATTATTTTGTACAATTTATCGACGTGCTGCAACCAGTAAAATATACTGAGTGGAGATCTGAAAGACAAGTATTATATTCGGATGGCAGTGTTTTATTTCCAAACAAATGATTAAGCTTGTTACCAGACTTCGCGGAAATTCTATTGTTGCCTTTTCATTAGGAAGGGATGTCCGCATCAATGAGCTAGATTAAAGAAATTGCCATTTGCATGACAATGGCATGAAATGCAACAAATTCGATGATTTAAGCGAACAATCATGCTTACGCTTTTTATCTCAAGTTTAACGACATTAAATAGTATTTGCATGACTCGCAATATAATTTTGACCTTCCGCGTAATATATTTCAATTAGTTATCTTCAGCAATTAATGTTATGTAAAATAGACGCTGGTTCTCCATCTTTTTTACGTGACAGTATTGCTGCGTTTATTCCTAGCATCATGCAAACATGTGGAGATATACCTGATCTCATCCTAATAGAGTACAGTGATTGATTTAAAAAAATAATCATTCGATTCATATTGGAATAATTTATTTCTTGCAAAACCAATTTAAATATAGTTTGTACTATGTTGTACGGTGTAGCGCTGGTGTTTAGCATACTAATATATTGGTCGCAATATGCTTGCTTTGTTGCTAAGGTTCTTCTAAAACAATGTTTTAAAAAGCAAATTACCAATAGTTAAGCAGTTTGGACATAATTCGGCGTATGATTAGAGCACGTTTATCACCTCGGACAATTGTGAGATGGAGGGTGTCTCTGTAAAACAGCATTCCATGATTCATACTACAAATGGAGGTATAACGCCGGAATTTCACCTTCTTTCCATGGTACGTCCTGACTTTATTAATTTTTTATTCTATTTCAATGCACTGTTGCGCAGTTTCTAGTATGAGACTATATTAAACTATTGAAACACTCAAATATGTCAGAAATTGTTACATTTTATTGTATTGGATTCTCGAATATTCACCTGCATTTTGTAAATATCGACTGCCGTTTGGCGAATTATATTAAAAAACTTTTTACAAGCCTCCAGCTAATTAAAGTGGCGCACTTTATCGTGTTATACGAGAGATTTCTAAATATTACTTTTCTTTTAGATGGTTGCTAATGTAATTTAAACGAAGCATGCAATATTTGCCAAATTAAACTATGCCTGATTACACGATTGGTGGCAAAATGTATTTAACTGAAGACTTTAAGTTTTGAGATAAACTTTAGTTTCATTTTAGCAGCTCAATACAACAAAACTGACGTTGATCGCACGAAGTGGTGCATTGCGACTTCCCATGGTCGCCATCAAAGCACGACATCAAACTAAACAGCGCGGATCAAACCACAGTGTACATTTGAGGCTTTGACCGATGCAGATATTGTGATTTTGCTAATTAGTTTTAAGCGAATGCTTTCATGCTTCGCATAACCATTGAATTATGAATTGAGTAGCCTATATAAATGTGGACAAAGATTCGATGTATTCATGTCCATGACTACATACAAATTTTGTAACTGACATTCAAATGAAATAGAATGTACTCACGAATTTTATGTGTGAGAACTGATTATTTGATATTCTATACGCTATATGTTCATTCTGATTTTATCCCTGGTATACAATTTACCGTTTTGGTCTCATTATAACCATAGTAGGTTGAAACCTGTTAGCACGTGAAACTGGGGGTAATTTTGTTTTGGTTATCTAATCAATTTGAAATTGTATTGTTGGGAATTTGAAAAGAAAATTTACAATTTGAACTCAAATTATACTAATTTGTATGATGAACATTTACTTTTACAGCAGTGTTTCGCAAGAATTAAACCGTATCTATTAAAAATTAGAATTGAAATCAACCGATAGAGCACGTTGCTAATAGTGTCCTATTAAAAGCAGGTTAACAAGGTTGCTAACCGTAAGTAAAAGCAAATTCAATTTAATTCGTGTAGTTGCGCAACAATAAAATTTGAATAGCATTTATCTCAAGTCCAAAAATTTGATTAAAAAACGGTTATCGTCACTTTTACAATAAGCTATTCTTCATGTTCTAAATGTTTCTTTTGAAAAGCGAGCCTTAATAAAATTCATTGTACCCTTTCCATGTGAAAAAATAAAGAGAAATTTTATCAAATACATGAAACGCTTCTTTCTCATTATCTCTTCGGGTGTCTACTAATGAACATATCTTTATATATAAATTAGTCGCCAGTAAGCACGAAACGAATGTGCATGAGATTATACTTTCCGTTCATGCTGCCTTTGGTTTATCCTTCTGGTCACAACTGAACTAATTTGTTACTAGGTTCGCAAAACCTTATACATACTTGCATATATATTAGTTCTTCGCAACAAACAGTATTTAACTGTAATATATTGAATTGAATGATGTCATGCTTACCGCGAAATGTAATAACTGATATCGATCAAGGCACGAGTGTATGGTTTAACTGGAGTAACAGGTGTTCGGAAATTGTTGTAATTCTCAATTTGGGTGAACTTTAGCATAAATTTATATCCATCAGGTTGGTATCATGTACCGACTCGGAAACCATAGTGTTAGTATCCGGTACTCATCGATTTCAAAAAAGGTATCAGTTACTAACACAATAGCCATAGTGTTAATATCCTTTACAGACTCGGTATATATATTATATAGTGTGAGTTAGCATTGAAGTCGTATTGTCGTTGACTTTAGATTATGTTAGCTTCACTATTACAGGTTTACACATTCGTCTAGGAGATTGTTCCGTCCTATTATTCCACATTCTTCTACCAAATATATAGTGGTTAAAGGGCGTAATACCGGCTCCTACTGATGAGTCGCCAGTAAGCACGAAACGAATGTGCATGAGACGGTTAATTACTCGAATGAGAGGACATTGTAACTTAATCGCCTGTTTTAAATCAAATAGTGAATACATGTCTGCTATTGCGCAACACATCGTTGAAACATCACACGTATGTTCTCCAGACGTAGCATTTAAAATAATTACTAAACACAATAACAAAAGAGAGCTAGCCACCTACGAATACTTATGGATAAACAAATTGCAGCTGAATTTATGAAAGCAGAAAAGTATTTTCAGGAATTGAGCTTAAACTGGAGGTGATGTACGCAATTGATTGATTTTCGTTTTTCAATATCTTTTTATTTTCACATATTTCTATCTTGATTTGCCTTCCATGTTATATATACAGATATGTTCAATAGTAGATACTTGAGGAGATAATGAGAAAGAAGCGTTTCTTGTATCTGATAAAATTTCTAATTATTGCACATGGAAAGGGAACTATGAATTCTAAATGTTTGGTTTTATTATAAAATGTTGCCTTTTAAATACTGTAATACCAAAAAAACGATAATAATGGTTTTTAAGAAAATGGTAACTTACTGAGAAAGTAATTGAGAATAATCGGACATATGGATCAAGCTCATTTGTTTCGTCGTAGTAAATCTGTTAAAATTGAATTTCAAATGTCAAATTTAAATTTTATAGAAACAGATACATTTTTTCCAAAAAAAAATAAAGACATTTCTACAGTTGGGTGAAATTTCTAATTTTATTTCATATATTTCAAGTGTGCGGTTGTATAACATTAGAAATCCATCCGTGATTATATGAAAATTGCGGAAAGATAACAGAAAATCACATTAAGTTCCGTGTGTAACTGCTTAAAACATGGGCCGTTCAAATTGGTATCTAATATTTGTTGATTATTTCACTTACAGGACAAATTTATTCAAATAATTAAGAAAAGCAAATATAAATCTCAAAATGTGATAACCAATTTAGATTGGAGTGTCGTGAAACCTGAATATCATGGATCAAAAATTATATATTGTATTTTGTGAAATTCCTCGAGTTGCGATCGTGGATTGTAGCTTTGTACAATCAGTTTCGCAAAGATCCGATTGATCCCCATTTTCAAGTACACACATCCAGTTCGTCTTCGTGGTGTCTGGGTGCTGATTCTTCCCCTTCATACGAAGGATTCCACATCATTCGCACTAACCACTGGAAATGAGGAACGATTTTATCTTTGTTGACTGGCTACGTTTCGGAATATCATTTCGCGTTCAATTATCAGGCGCCTAGTTACACACACAGTCAAAATGCTGACAAAATCAGATTTAACCAAATGTGTAACCTCTTTTCGAAACAGTTCTATTTATATTCTGATTTTTTACTCATTAACGATTGTAAACAGAGAATTGATCGCTAAACTCTATATATGCATATGCATAGTGAACCTGAAAACACTCACTCAACAACTATATATATATATATATATATATATATATATATATATATATATATATATATATATATATATATATATATATATATATATATATATATATATATATATACATAAAACAACAAGCACCTGACCTTAATATTCAAAAGTTTCATCAACATGATATTCTTATCGACTGGCCAAGAATAACAAAATTCAACAACAATCTACTAGTATCCAGCCAAGAACAAACAGGCCCTCGACTAGAATCAACAAACATACAATCGGATTGGCAACAAACTGAAGTGTAAATAACAGAGGCGCATACGATGACAGAAGTCTCCAAACAATGTGAGCGTTTAACACTGCAATCCACACTGGCGGTGTTACCATGTGGAAACGACAACTTTGCGCAACAAGGTGAAACGATCAACTATACTGGGAAAAATAGCACTTGTATATGTAACAGTGAAAAATGCGCACAAATGGTTAATTCTCAAGCTATCAAAACAATAATGACAAGATCTCAGACATCACTTCGCAATACTGCGAGAATGACCTTTACATGCAAACACGCATACACACAAACACAAACGCATACACACTCACCAACTAGTCAAAACAAGAAACAGCAGTAAAAACGAGTCAGATTTGTTACCACTAGCATAATCAAATGAAAACCCAAAATGTATAAATATGTATGATTGTATAAGAGATGATTAGTATGCACGAAATAAATGGCCTTTATCCACTTTGTTATTTGTGTTTTCCTAATTATAAGAATATATATAAATTCCCGTTTTACGTAATATCAACAAGTGTGCAGAATGCATTAAATCAAGTTTGCGGGCTTGAAGTAAACACCAACCCCATTGTATTTAACCAGTCTACGAACAACATAACAAAACTACCGCCAGCTGGCGGTAGTTTTGTTATGTTGTTCGTAGACTGGTTAAATACAATGGGGTTGGTGTTTACTTCAAGCCCGCAAACTTGATTTAATGCATTGTTACCACCACCCGCGCAATCAATTATTGTTTAAGTGTGCAGAATGTTAATCGGTGGGGTAGAGAGAAAATATCGAACACGTTTGGTATATCTATACTTTTGCGATGTCACGGTAATTAAATTAAAAATTAAAAACTGAATAAAACCAGCAAGCTTGATTGATGACACAAATGATTTAAGTAGGCTGCAATGAAAGTTACCTCGTTAGAAAGAATGTGAAAGCCAGAGCTATGCTTAAGTTAAGACCAAATAAACAAATTAAGGAAGAAATAGTACGAGCAAAGGGTATGCGACCTACATAAAAGATCTAAAAAAACTAATAATGTGCATGCTCCTTAGTTAACGAAAATTAATTGTATATTAATATATATATATATATAAATATATATAAATTATATATATATATATATATATATATATATATATATATATATTTATATAAAGTGTGATTGAACAACTTATATAACTATCCATTTCTTTATGTATATCGAAATCTTCAACACACCTTATATAAATTTATAAAATGCACATATATAAATGTACAATTCATATATACTTATACGTATGTGTAAATACATATAAGCAACAGTGTGGTTTTATATGATGGGACGGAAACTACTGTTCTGAAACGTCACTAGTCAACGAATTTTAGATCGTTCCTCAATTGCAATTGTTTTTCTGAACGATTTTGAAGCCTTCGTAGTATTGGGACAAACCAGCATCCAGTCTCCATAATGATCAAGTCGATACATACTTGGAAATGGGGTTCGATCTGATCCATATGAAACTGATATTGAAAAGGGAGAACTCTTGGATCGCAACTCATAGAATTTGACAAAGTGAAGCCCGCACTGCGCAAACTTTCAGAAGAAATATATTATACTTTGCTTGTCTAACCAAAATTGTGCATATTATAGCAAATGCAATCGATTTACTAGGCAAAAATATTGATCTTATTGAGAACCCTTTTAATAATTGTCTGAAAGTCAACAAAAAGGAATCATACAGTATGCATTTCACCTAGGGTCGTTTGGCTCATCTCCTATGGTACAAGTCTTTTGCACCTCGTTTAAATCTATGTTTTATAAAAATCATAATAGGCAAGTTAATAAAAAAATATATATATTCAAGAATAATATAGTAGTAATCCATAATTTTGTCTCAATTTTACCACACATTGCTTGAAATTCGCCTAACGAATTTCTATAACACCATAAGCAAAACTTATTTGCAGTATTTGCTTAGTTTATGCAAGTAAAGTAATTAATCAGCGCACTATTACACGGGTGCAGAATAAAGACAAAATTTACTGAATTCAATGATTGGCCGTTCCCATAAATTGTCAGTTGTGTTTTATAAAAAATCTAATGTCAGCTTTGCGTACTGATGCGTTGCAAGCTTCACTCATCATTAGAGCATGACGATAAGCTCATTGAGGTATGCTTTGCAGTTTGAATGCGACTTATACAAAATTATTTGACTATTGGCAATATCAAGCCAATAAAATCTCATTTGCATAATCGCTGAACGTATATCATTCTACTTTTATTAAAATCAATGTTGCCATCTTGATATAAACACCTGTTCCATTAAATTCGTACATTTTTTTGGCATAAACTGAGCATTTTATAATACAGAAAAGGGAATTAATCCACTAGATAGGTTTATTTCTTTGAAACAATTCTCGTAATGTCCAGGATTTGCCATGGTCAGGGTTCGAACCTGGCCACGTCTACTTCGGAATCTGTTGCTCTAACAACTGATTAACTCTGCCGCGGTACTATTATCTCCTATGTGTCTCTATACAATCCACTACACATGCCTTAGCTCAGTAGATAGAGGAACGAACTCCGAAGCAGACGTGCTCAGGTTCCAGTCCTGTCCACTGCAAGTTCTGGATAGTACAGAACTTGAAGAAATTTCAATAAGGACAAAACAGTTGTACTGGAATATGTACCTTTGCTACCTAATTCAATATTTATTTTATACTGACTAAATAAACACACGCAAGCGCATATATATATATATATATATATATATATATATATATATATATATATATATAATGATATAGGTGCTTAACCCAAGCTCGAAAACTTGATTTAAATAATTTTATTATCACACGCTTAGTCAATGATTTTTTAGTGCATTTGATATTACATAATTATTCTTGAACTGATAATTCAACTATGTTAGCAGCAATAATCGTACTAAAAAGTCCAACTCTCGCTAACAATTCAAAACAAGAATTTTACAGTTCACTACTTCACAGTTATGAAAAATAATGATTTTGCCAAGTTGAACCTCGAACAATTTCATAAATATTGGCTTCGATTTATAAAAGGTCGATCAATAGTTTTATGCCGAAAAGATACACGGTACCAATACTTTGGATGTCGAGTCGGTGCATAATAACAACACAACGGATTTCAATGTATGCTAAAGTTTACTAAAATTGAGATTTACAACTATTTCTGAAAATTTGTTACACCAGCAGATCCTTGAACTCTGACGATGATCGAGAACTAATACATATGAAATTTTGTTGTGCAAATAGTAACTTATCAAATATGACCAGAAGAATAAACCAAGAACTGCATGATCGGAACGTATAATCTCGTGTTCACTCGTTATGTTTTACGTGCGACTCATCAGTGGGAGCCGGTAAAATCACCTATATGGATGTGTAGACATGGGGTAGTACAGCCAACTACATAAAGTTGTATAAAGGAATTAAGAACCGAATAATTTAACAATCATTGTTTGCACATTTGGTGATAAAAATGCTTCAATCAAGTTGCCGATCTGGATGCATACACCACTCCAGTGTATCTATCCAGGCGCAAGCCGTGATAAAACTACCATGAGTTGCACACACTGATGCGTTTTAACTTCCATCAAAATCGTTCGATCTCGTAGGCAATCTGACTCTCAAGGATCTAACCACAATTAATAGGTAAAGGAAGCAAAATGATATCTGCGGCTATCACATATAGTCGTCTCGAGGATATTGTAGTTGAAATGAAATATTGACCGCACAATTTCTCTACAGCCACGAACGTAAACATTTTGCAGATTTCACCACATATGTATATAAGGTATAAAAATTAAAAGCCTATGATTGTGCGGATGATGATAAAAATTCATTAAATAAAGTATTTGAGTTTGATATAAAGGCAAATCACATTGCATCTAACAAGTCTAACAATATCGCAAAACTACCATCATTCCCACGTACTGAGGCGATTTTATCATTATCAGAGGACAATGGAAAACTGAGTAACGAGGATAAAACCGCATTGTAAATATTTGGAAAGGAAATTTAGATATGCGGCTCTTACTTCTAGTACTCATGTGTACATTGCACTTGACTGGAAATTTCGGCTGCAAAATTTCGCGGCAGTCATGAGCGTTAATATTTTGCGTCTTCGCCACATATAAATATCTTGATTCATTCATTTTAATGCATTTTTATTATGAGTTAAAAAAATAAATGATATGTGAAGCTATAATATTTTTGTAAAGCATTAATATAAGGCAAAGTTGGAAAAAATACCGTCTACATTTCGCCATTCCTCTTCTCATTATTAATATCTGGCATATTTAAAAACTAATATTTTGAAAGCGAGAGAGATAGATTTGGATTAAACACATAAATTATACAACAAACATGAAGCAAAAAATTGCATACCGTGGTATATATATGTGTATATTTATATATAATAATAAAATAATGCTAATAATATTAAAATAATAAGATTAATAATAACATTAAAAAATTGTTAATATTGGTATTAGTAATAGTAATATTAATAATAATTATTATTAACTTTCTAGTGATACATGTAAAAAAATTTTTTTTTATGGTTTATTTTAAATCATTTCAAAATTATCAATAATATTCCTTTATGAGCAGTAAATAACTGTAAAGAGAATAAAAATAAGTACCGCTTATTTTAATGATTATGAGACTTGAAAAATGCGGTTTTACGCAATAAACACGTGAGCACAGAAAAAATTAATCCTGTTTGTTATCAACAGGTAGATGAAATCATGAAAGTAATTTAGAGTTCTATTTCTATATATTTCGGGCGCAAGTTTACTCAATGCCCATGTATAGCCAAAGTTATAAGGACCTTAGCAACAAGCGTAAATTATTTAATTTAAACATATTTTACGTAAACTAAAATTTAAACATCTCAAGATACGTCAGCTCACGTAGAATTCATTCCATTATATATTAAAGTATAATACACATATTCATTTAGATATATATTTTAATCTTGAAAAGAAAAATAGATTTTTATGATTTGATATCATCATTATAGATTTTCGAAATCTTAAGCAACTGATTATTTATGCCAGAAAGTATCTGTTAATTACGTTAATACTTACAGGCAAGCAGTCCAATTAGGATGTATTTTTTGTGTCGGCAATTCGATATGCAATTATCCTTCCTTGTCATGAATATTTTTTCTCGCAGAGCAGACGGATATCTTATACGAATAATTATCATAATTTGTCAGTACTAAAACTTGTCAATTTTCTCAGCAAGAAAGAATGGCCATCCTTGACAAATTTAAACTATTGGTATGAAAAATGCCCTAATTTGAATGTTTGCCGCGCGATGTTCTAATTATGCCAAAATACTCGTGGTACGAACCTTTCGCAAGATCTTCATTGGTTGATTATTTTAAATTCTTACTTAAGATACTCTTGCAAAAATAAATAAATATAAAACGACTTTTTAAAATAACATACACAATATATCGAATAACATTTAGAAATTAAATATATTTAAACCAGCATGCGCGAAAATGTAAAATAATAAATGTTAGCCTTAAGTTAATATTAAAACATTGCCAATTACCTTTTATGTCATTTGCTTTTCAGCACGCAGTGTAATAAATATGTAGCCCTGGTATACCGAAAACATTAAATTGTACCTACTTCTACTAGACGAACAAAAATGTAACAATCTAAGTGAATAAATAAATAATTAATTAATTATTGATATGCACAGTCAAAAATGAATATATATGGGTTTTATTACAAGACTTTATAACAGCAAGCTATATATATATATATATATATATATATATATATATATATATATATATATATATATAAATTCACGTTACCAGATAACATTATAAAAGCTCATTATGTATAATATGTATCAGTGCTGTAAAATAATAGAAAAATTATTAATTTGGATATACAAGGGAAGACAGATTAAATGACCTTGCACTGCTGTATTAAGTTGTTAGTGAACTTGAGGCATAATATCTGTTCATATTGAGGCGAATCTAGTAAACACGCAAGTATTTCAACTTTTATTTAGGATAGCTTTAACACATCACTTTGGGCCTATATTAATTAACTTGGAAATAAGTAGGCCCGACCAAATACTTTAGAGGCAGCCGATTTGGCTAGTTATTTCATGAAAATGTTGGGTTGCTCCCATGATTTGTATATATTTAATTTGTTATGTAATCATACTTATACTATTCTAATTTATAGGACACAGTAATAAGATAAAAGTTCATGCTTATATTAAGAACACCTTATTACATATGGCTTCGCAAGTTCAACGGAATTATTTTATACATTACTTTCATATACAAACGATATACATTTTTGAGTTCTTAAATTTCCTAGGCATTTCTATTAAATTCTCAAAATAAGATTTTTATATTTGAATTTCTTTTCGTGTCATTTTAATTTGATGCGCGAAATCACATGGGAAATGGAGAAAGTCTAGAGGGAGAAATGGTTTAGTGGATTAGAGTTTGTGATGCTAGCTCTTAGAACAGAACTATTGCGTTAATTAAAGCCTTTCATTTCCTTCATTATTTGCATGATATTTGCAGGCATTTATTTGTTCTGTGAACGCAATACCTTGTATAACGAATTAGTGTAAGTTCTGCTTATTGATATATTTTATTTTAGAATAAACTTCATTGCGTTATTACAAGCACGTCAATTGCAGCTCGACTGTAGCAAAAATGAGTAAATATTGATATTCACCAGTTTATTTTGTAGCACTTGATCTGCTCCGAAATCTAACCAATATTAGCCTCTACCAGCAGATACGTGAATACCTAATGAAACATATTCGAATCGGGAGGCATGCTTCCTGATTCTGCTGAATATCATTTAGAACAACACAATGAATAGATTGCTACAAATGCACTCACACCAATGATAGCATTGAAAAGAGCATCAAACAAGATGGCGTAAGCTAACATGATTTTTTTCCAACTTAAATAATAATCATCCAACTTTGCTAAAATCCAAACAAGAAGCAGCGCAGTCTCTTTACTAAGCGTTTGACAAGTACAAAGCAAAGATGGAATAATTACTTAAATAAAAGTAAATATGCATATATAATTGTAGAGCAAATCAAAGTACGCCATGATTGATAAAAATATGTTTTTACGAAATTTTAGCTCAAAGGAATCTGAAGATTGAATTAATTTTTAGCATCACAATAAAATTTTCAAAGCAAAATGCCAAAACACTGATCTTTATCTTAAAATTAACTAGAAAAGGAATATACAAAAAAATATATATGCCAATTTAAAACAAAATGTTGATACAAACTTAAATGTATAGTCGCCTGAGTCTAGATTTTACATTTAAAATATTCAGCTTTTAAATCATTCGCTATTCAATAACAAACAAACTTGCGATTTTGTCAAATATGGCTTTGCAACAGATCACATTAAATAAAATATAGGAGAATGAAAGACAAAAACTAAATATCCATCACCTCTGCCAATTTTTAATAACATATCAATCGTTTGCGTTTGAAACCAATTTTGCAAAGCCAGAAACGAATGAATCTTTTGGTTTTAGACAGAATATTTTTTTTGAACTACATTCGTGTAAACTATAACCAAAGTCGCCAAATTCTTTTGGTGAGGTAGAATTGAGCATTTCAAACAAATTGGATCGATTTCAAAACAAACTTTAATGAAAGTCCATGGGGGGATACTTTAACGTGTTTTTTTCTTTTTATCAATATGATCTTTAAATTCAGTGAATTAATCTGAGTTTATATGCTAACCCAAATTATGGTATGCTTGTCGGCCTATGTATGCCTGCGAAACCTTTATTTTAACGAAGTTCCAAGTGCTGTTTTATTAACAAAATGTTAGAAAATTCTACTTTTGCCTTAGCATTTCATTCCCATATGCAGACAACACATTTTTTGTCAGTTTAAAGTTTGATATATTAGTTTTGGACATAATATAGTTTAATTAAACTATCAATGAATACGCGAGTGTTGGTAAAATTCTTTAAATCAAGTTTGAGAGCTTGATATAAATATGAATCCAATTGCATTAAACCAGTCGTCGAACAAAATAGCAAAACTACCGCCAATCCAACGTGCTGACGCATTTCAGCCTTCCATTGTTATCATCAGAATACGACGAAAAGCTGACTAGCGAGGATCAAACTGCAATACACAAATAAGGAAATAAATTTAGATTTGCAGATCTCAGGTCTGGTGTTACAATTCAGTCAGCGCGAGAGCAAATGTTTTTGTTCGAATAACCAGGTTTTCTCACCATATTTGATTAGATTACTAGAACCAGTTTTCGCTTTAACCTAATCATAAGGTTAATGAGTCCTAACGCGATACTGAATAGTTAATAATCAAGTGTTCGTGCGTAGCTCATGCGAATCTTTTTTGTTAAAAAAAGTTAGTGCTGGGTATTTTGTTTCCTATCAATTTAAAGATTTAGCAAGATAGATGGTGTAGTTTAATTCACTACAACTGGATATATTACGCAGGATTTTTTCAAATTTGACTTAATTTCCGACCATCTTCTTCGTAATTGAGTGAGGTTTCAGCGATTTTCTAAGTCAGTATTGTGGTATCACAATTAGAACAGTTTCTTCCTATATTTATCTTAAACTCTAAGTTTTTTCCACTGACTTTCTGTCTTTTTCACATTAGATTCTCTAATTACATGTAAACAAAATTAATATTTAATATATATTTATAAAGAACTAATCTAGTAGGTAGTTTAAATAAAGCTTGCAGTATAACATAAGATTAATATTTGCAGTTATTGCAATTGCGAAAAATGTCCTATATTATTTGCAAAGCAGGAACAAATGGGGAAAACCAATTCAGAGATTAAATGTTTAATAAGTGAATGTAAAATCATTTAAATAGAGATCATAGTATCCGTTCTTAATATTATCGTTCATTTAGCTTATTGTCGAGACCATCTCAACTCCCATAAAGTTAGAAATCCGATAAACTTATTTTTGTGCACAGATATTCTTTTGATGTGAAAAATTAAAAATTAAAGAAAATTAACGGTTTATTATCCTGATTTGAATTTTGGACAATAATTTTATTTTACTTTTAATACAAAATCGTCTATTACTCGATATTTATTTCATTTAATCTTGCCAACTGTTTTTACTGTAGGAATGAACAGCGGAAAACAAGAAAGTTATTTTTGTATAGAAAAACATTCGACGTTAAAAATACACTATGATATATCTATTAGGCCAAAATTTTGATAAAGAGGAAACTTGACTAAACACAGTTTTACATAAGATTTAGAACGCATTGACATTAAATGTGATAAAATAAATTTGATTTCACAGAAAACCGACAAATAGGTAGAATGAATTTTGAAATATTTATTTTTCTGTGGTTTTCTTCGAATTGACGGGTATATTACTGGTATAATAGCCGGGGTCATATTTCTGTTATTGTATTTTATTGATTACTAGTTTGTAAGGCTACACTTAATGGAAAATTGGAAATCAACAAGCAACCATTTTGTAATATATTGATGGCTATGATAATATATAATAACATATAATAATAATAATAATAATAATAATAATAATAATAATAATAATAATAATAATAATAATAAATAATAATATATATGATGATAATGATGAGAGGAGGATGATGATGATGATGATGATGATGATGATGATGATGATGATGATGATGATGATGATGATGATGATGATGATGATGATGATGATGATGATGATGATGATGATGATGAATATGCCATAAATAGTTAGCGCTTACCATATCAGAATGCTCACACTTTGCGGAATTTATGAGTCAGGATTTAGACCCGCGTACATTTTTTACGAAAACAATGATGGCATTTACGAATGTTATAAACAATTTTACTTAAATTTCTTATAAAAATGGCAAAATCAAAGCATATATTTGTTAGATTTTATAAGTGAGAAAGAAAATTTATTGCAAAAATGGAAATGTTTTTTATATTTAATTGGCCTTCTTACACACCAGCAAATTTTAGTCTATCCGAGTTCACAGCAATGAAATTTGTAATAATTTTTTTGTAGAACACTTTGCGGTGAATTAATTTCAATTTAAAATAAAAAGAAATTTGTTAATTGAAATCAAATGAACTATTTAAATAAAGTATGAGAAAATCTTTTAGTTCTGTGTAAGTACAAACTTTTATACTAACGAATGCACGCTGAACATCATGAATAGAAAACAGTTCTGAAAGAACGTAACGTGTTGGTATATTTATTTAAACATTGAAATTAAAAATAAGAATTTTGAGTTATCAGTTATCTTTGCTTAAATAATTCGCAAGTTTGAAAACATTTACTTATCAAACCTAGACAAATGGAAAATGTATCAAATCGGTTGATTTTCCTGTTTTAAGCATCAATAAATTGCGAGTCGCGGAATCTGCTATTTGTGGCTTTTTCTTACTCATCAGATTATTTAGATTACAAGAATTTGCTAATATTTAACTATTGCCGAACTCAGTTGCTTTTGTTATTATCGTCATATCAAGATCTTGTGTAAAGTTTGTATTCAAATCCCTGCCTTATATTTAGGCTGCTAATCAAATCAAACTGGAATTTGGCTTTGCTAATTCTGTATGCACACCGATTAATTGCCAAATGTCATTCAGAATCAGCATAATAAGTATTTTTTCGCATCTGCAGTCTTGTTGCACATCTCATGGAAGTTTAAGGAAAATTAAGACCATCATCGTTTTTAATTAGAATATAAAAATACTTTTGTCAAACACATGAGGGAACAGACAACTTAGGCTTAGCTGCGAACAGAGAATGAAGTCAAATTTCTCTGTGTTCCTTCCATTTCCTCGCGCCAGCATCATTTCAGTTGTTTAGCCTAGTGTTCATAGGAGACAACGCCAAGAGGCATTTGCTGAATAGAATAAAATGTATGCAGTCAATAAACGCACAGCCGTTTCTGGTAATTTGAATTTTGTGCAGCAACTATTTTGAGAAAGCTATGGAAACCTCGGCTGTGTGGTCAGAGAAGCAATCTTCTTTGCGAAAAATTTCTTCTGAAGCGCGCTGTACTAACAAAAAATGATTTGCAAAATATCCGATGTGTCTTTACAAATTTTGCTGGGTACCTCTGGTGACGAAAGAAATTGAGATAGAAAGGCTTATATTTGTAAAAATGTACACAAAAACGGATAAAAATTGAACAGTGCTTGAGGTAATAAAGAAAATTGTCAGAATTGTCTATGAAGGTGATTGCAGACGCAAACAGTGCAGGTTTGAATAGAAGTAAACGCGTTGACGGATCAGCATATATTTATTGATAAATCAAAGGAGCGAAAAAACAAATAAAAAAATTAGTCCATTTAATGAGACATTTTTAAAATGCAGAAGGATATCCTTTAACATATTTGAATACATGCAAAAGGTAAAATCTCTCTAGTGTTAAGGTTTTGCCTGCAGAAACAATGAATACAACAATTGCTGCATCCTTCATTGCGCATGATGACTCGTGTCTACCTATTTATATACTATTCGGCGAGTAAAAAGTACTACGGTTAAGTTTATCCAAAAATGAATAGCACTGTCTTTACTTTCTCGCCTTTATTTAACAAAAGAACCTTGGATGGAGGTATTTTGTATAAATTGCATCATTGTAGAATGGTTTAATATGTGCAAATTATATAAATTGAGCAGTGTACATCCTTCGTCAAAAGAAAAAAAATTAAAAATAACAAAAAATTCAACGTTAAGCTAGTACTAAAGAAATATCTGGCAAACGTTTTACACGCATTATGATTACGTACGTCCGAAACCTCAGAACAGACAAAATCGGGGAACGCCGGGTTTAAATGTTCTTAGGTCACGGGCTGAAGCTTCTATAACTGAAAAGTTTCCAAGGTGGTGCGTAACCGATACTTACTTGAATATTAGGGATCTGCATTGGATCATTGATATATCTGTGTTTATTCACATCAGAGCAAGGCTCCTATTCAGTCTGTATACCTTTTCGAGAACAAATTGAAGTAACGTTTGGATCCCGTAAAATTTTAAGTATTTGCCAACAAATTGGCGGTGAGGCCATACAAATCTATCAGCAAGCAAAGCAATATATTATCGTGTTATCGGTTTATAAATCGGTTAAAAATATTATTTTGATAGGTAGCGAAGACAGTTTGATGAAAAATTACTTTGGTCGCACTTACATGGTTCTTGAATGAATGCTAGTTTCCGTAAGTAGGAGAGCAAATATTTAATCTACGTTAGATTAAGTAATAAATATTGTAAAATCAATTATGAATTGTCGCGGTGCCACAATTACCGAAGATTTTATTTAATGAATTTTAGTAATAAATTTAGTGATGCTAAGACTAGTCGATATACAATGTGCAAGTTATGAACGACATTTCGGCTAAGTCGAATATAATTTCTATACGAAAATTAAACAAACCTAATTCATTCAGGTTTTTATGTCATAATTTATGCAACTTATTGCCTCAAAAAAAATCAAAAAATATTGTAATCAGGCGATTAAATGTGCCAATAAACGACATGCACTTACGTGAATAAATTAGGTTTGTAAACACTCAGACAATAAAAGATTGAGTGGGTGTAGGTAGCTACTGATTATCGAGGATCAAACTGCAGGGAGTATATATGAAAATCAAATTTAGATATGCGGCTCTCACCTCTAGCAGTCTCGCATACATTGAAATTAACTGGAAATGTCGGCTGTACAATTTCTATGCAAACACGAACATTAAGTGTTTACAGCTTTCGCCACATATACATATATAGTCAATACAAAATAACAAAAATAAATTGCGCAAATTGTGGTAACATTTCATTAAATCAAGTTTGCGAGCTTGAATTAAACACCAATCCCATTGCATTTAACCAGTCATCGAACAACATAACAACACTACCGCCAGCCGCAACGCACTGACGCGTTTTAACCTTCCATGATCATCATCAGAATACGACGGCAAACTGAATAGCGAGGATCAAACCGCACTGCATATATATGGAAAGCAAAATTAGATATGCGGCTCTCACCTCTAGACTACTGTCTTGCATACATTGTACGTGACTGGAAATGTCGGCTGCACAATTTCTATGCAGTCACGAACATTAGCCGTTTGTAGCTTTCGCCACACAAAGACATATATATATATATATATAGACAATACAGTTAAACAATAATTGATTGCGCGGGTGGAGGTAACAATTCTTTAAATCAAGTTTGCGGGCTTGAAGTAAACACCAATCCCATTGTATTTAACCAGTCGTCGAACAACATAACAAAACTATCGCCAGCCGCAACACAATGACGCGTTTTGACCTTCCATGATCATCATCAGAGTACGACGGCAAACTGACTATCGAGGATGAAACCGCATTGAATATATATATGGAAATCAAAATTATGTATGCGTTTCTCACTCTGTAGTCTTGCATACATTTTACGTGATTGGAAATTACTGCTTGTAACTTTTGCCACACACACACACACACACATATATATATATATATATATATATATATATATATATATATATAGACAATACAATTCAGCAATAATTGATTGAGTGGGTGGAGGTGGTAAAAATTCTTTAAATCAAGTTTGCGAGCTTGAAGTAGACACCAATCCTATTTTATTTAACCAGTCGTCGAATGGTAACACATAGTTTGTGTGATAGACTATAGTTTCGCTATGTTGTTCGACTACTAGTTAAAAACAATGGGATTGGTATTCATTTTAACCTGAAAACTTTATTTAAAGACTATGTTTGTAAACTTCGTATTAATAAAAAATCAGTGGCAATTAAACATAAAAGTTTGTGGATAAATTCATGGTGCATTCTCGAGAATTTATATCGTTGTAGGCGTTATTATAACAAACAAAGAAAAATGGATGTGATATTATCACGTATATAGGTTTACCATTTGTCGTTTAATTTTGTCGGGTTTATCTGTATTATGTTAATTAACAAAACTTGCATTAACCGTTACTTTACACGCTATACAATCAATCGTGTTTAAGATTGTTAATCGAAAAATTTCTTATTTTGTAGAGGCAGCCGTTTAGATTTATTGACAAACGTGTTTTCAAAAATTAGAAATAATTGTGTAAATTGTTTCTGGAGTGCTTTCTTTGTTTTAAAATCCTAATATTCTTCAGAACATTGAAAGCGTGCACCGAATTTAAATATGAAAACCCAAGACAATTACATTCCTTGTGTTGGTAAAAGGAGGAAATCTGGGAAGCGATTCAACAGTATAAACAACTGAATTTCCCTTTTGTTTATTTTTGTGGATAAACATTCTAATCTGGTAAAGGAGCTGAATTACCTACCACATAAATTATTCGAGCTGATACTTCGATGCAAATCCACTACACATTTTGTTGAGAAATGTGGGACAATTGGACAATGAAATTTACAATACCTATGCGTAATGAAATTAAAGTAGTCAACTTCACATAAAGGCTTCGGCAATGAAGTTTCAGGGCACGCAAACTATATTTACTATGTACTGGACGTGCAACTTGTACGAAAATAATGTGTTTTGGAGAAAGGTAAAATTCAAAAAAAAATGAAATTAAAAATCATTTGAAACACCTGTTACTCCATCAAAGCATCATAATCTGGCCTAGATAGAAATCAAGTATCAGCTTTTGTAGTAATCATGACATTATTCAATTAAACATATTATACTCATATATTGATTGCTGCAGAGATATAATTTGTATGCAATTATCTACTATATATCGCGTGCCTAATAGCAAATCATTTGAAATAAGACACAAAGATATACATAAGCCAGCATTAAAAAATGTTATAATATCACGAACACTTGTGTTAAGTGCTTACTGCCGACTCATAAATTCGTATCATTATTATGTTCTATGCCCACTATAAATGTTGTCAGGACAAGTAGAACAAGTGGACGATACCATCTCCTATTTGAATGTGTATAAAAGCAGCAATGGATTTAACTACATATGAAGTCTTCGACAATGCGAATTCAATCTAAATTATTGTACAATACCTATAACTTGCTTGTAAAGGGCACCAACTAATGCGTTTAAAAATTTAATGCCTCAACATGTTACTAACACCAAAATTGAAAATTACAACCACTTCTAAACACCTGTTACTCCAGATAATCCATATAATTTGGCTTTGATCGTCATCATTTATCACATTTTCCAGTAATCCTAACAACATTCAATTAAGCAAGAAATTTAAATAGATTGATGAGGAATATTAATAATACACACACAAACACACACACACAAACATATATATATATATATATATATATATATATATATATATATATAATTATGTATTAAGTTTTGCCTATCCAATTAGTAATTATTTCAACTATAACTATAAGGATAGAAAATGTCAACATGATCGGAAGGTATTACCTCTTGTACATATGCGTTTCGTATTCATAGGAAACTCATCAATTGGAGAAATTACTACTTTATATGCCCGTTGCATATTTGGTCTAAAATTGGGAAAGAGTTTGACGTTACAGTTTCCTATAAATATAAATAATAAATTAATATTAAAATCAACTTAATATAAACTCATTAGCAAAAGTATTTCAAATCCACCTCGTAATACATAATGTATCAGAACATGAAAGGATAATGAAATAACGATTTTTAAAATTGGCTTAGCTTCACTAAATGAAAAATAAAAGCCATCATCATTTGTCAGGTATGTATAACGGTTTTGAAATAATTAACTACTATTTAATGAGTAAATATGTAATTTTTTAGGCTTATTTCTGGGTCGCTTGTATGAACAAAATGCGGGTGCATACGAATACACATTTTTTCTTGTGACTGAAATATCCAGCTAATGGTAATGGAATTGGCTAGTTCCTGTTTCAGCCTTAATTAAAACACAAATAAAAAGAATAACATATAGCTGTTATATGTACAAAAGTTGAACATTATTTTACCATGGCGTGTATTGGAAGTATATTTTTCAATGTTCGTAAATGAAGCCTATTTTCAAAATAATTGTGCCTGTAAAGTTCACAGTTTCGGTATATATTGCACGTGATAAGCGAAATTTAAAGTCACATTGATAATTACTTTATATAAAGTTGATGTTTCTACTTACGTACCACTGATACGCATAGGAAAATTTCGGCGTCTAACTGACTCACGGTTGGTGACAAAATCATTTGTGAGATTTCGGCGTAGTACTGGCTTTTCAACATTGAGTCAACATTCAGATTGATAGGCGCATGCAACTTGAGTATCAACCTATTTCTTATATTGAATGTTATATATTCTACCAGTCCTGTTTCTTCGAGTTAACTGCTGCGTACGCCATAATTTATACAGGTTGATATTTTATTGGTTCTCTGAATACAACGCATTGCAATATATTTTCATAAAGGATCGTAATCATTTATTTAGTTCAAGGTTTCAATCTTGATATAAACACCAATTCAAATACATTTACATTTATTGGTGCAAACTAAGCATTCTGTACATTAAAAAAGGTGTTCTCTTCCTTATTGGAAACGATTTAAAAATGTCCAGAATATTCAAGTATGTATTAGGTGTTACGAACCTAGTAACAAATTAGTTCAGTTGTGACCAGAAGGATAAACCAACGCAGCATGAACGGAGAGGGTATAATCTCATGCACATTCGTTTCGTGCTTACTGACGACACATCAGTAGGAGCCGGTATTACGCCCTTTAACTACTATATATTTGGGTGAGTAATGTGGCATAATAAGACGTTACAATCTCCTAGACAAATGTGTAAACCTGCAATAGTGAAGCTAACATTATATAAAGTCTCGACAAAGCGATGTCATCGCTAAATCACTCTATATAATATATATACCGAGTGTGTAAAGGATACTAACCGTATGGCTATTGGTGTCAGTAACTCGATACCAACATTGGTTGTACCGAAAGGTACATGGTAATAACACAATGGTTTTCGAGCGTCGGTATATGGTACCAACATGATGGATATCAATTTATGCTATAGATAACAGTATCTAACTGTTATAAATTGATTGAATCATGTCATGCTCACCGCGAAATAAGATAATTGACATCGATCAAGGCCAGATTGTATGGATTTGTTAGTATATATATATATATATATATATATATATATATATATATATATATATATAATATCGGAGTGAGTTATCGTTGAAGCTCTGCATTGTCGAGACTTTCTTTAATATTAGCATCACTACTGTAGGTTAACACATATCTGTCTAGGAGATTGTACCGTACTACATTATCCCACATTCCTCATCCAACATATAGTGGTTAAAGGGCGTAATACCGTCTCCCTAGTGATGAGTCGCCAGTAAGCACGAAACCAATGTGCGTGTGATTGTACTCTCCGTTCATGCTGCCTTTGGTTTATTCTTCTGGTCACAACTGAACTAATTTGTTACTATGTTCGCAACACCTAAGACATACTTGCATCTATATTAGTTCCCCGTAACAGACAGTATTTAACTGACCAGAATATTCTCCGAATTTTTTCGGAGTGCTAGCTTCATATGTTGAATCCTCACGATTGGCAGTCGCGGGTTGTCGCATTGCATTATCAGCTTCGTAAAGATCCGATTGATCTCCATTTCCAAGTACACACCTGTTTCATCTTGATCAGGCTGGATGCGTACTCGCGCCTTTCTTTGTGATGGTTTCAACAACAGAATATTGCCACAGACGAGGACCAAACCGAGGCACATTTGCTTTGGAGTCTGTAATTCTAACCACTTCGCTATCCTGCCGCATACAAGACAATTTTTAACAATTAATAACTTATGTTGCCTTGGTTAGCATTCCCTCCAGTTGGAGCCTATATGGCCGCACTTTCCACCTAATAGTAATAGCAAACTACGACGGGAATACATCAGCATTTTTCGCAAACAAGGCGCAGGTAATAAATGTTGTCGTGTTTTTTGTTGTCCTACTATTTGCCAGCGAAATGTAGCAAAGATTTCTATCTATAAGTGCCAACTTGTTAAGCTTTTACAATGGAAGTTAACAGATCGTAAAGTATTGACAAACCAAAGAAGCTGTGGAGTTAAAAGTAATGCAAAAATAATAAAAGCAGATTTTAAAACAGTTTTAGCTAGGAAGGGTAATGAGGAATATAGAAAAATGTATCTATTCATTTCAGATAACAATAAACCTATGAAATGATTCGATCAGGCATAAAGCGTAAGTAAACTGACAAAAAGTCAAAATATTCAATTATTCAAATACCACAATAAGCAAAATACTAAACGTTAAGTTTGACCTTCATTGACGAAAAAAGCTATAAACGCCTACAGTACTCCTAAAGTGCAAAACTAACACAAAACTTTAATACGTAAATTTAACTGTCTCCAGAAGGCTGACAAGAAATCTGCAAAACCAAATCTTGCAATCCAGAATAGGTCCAGTTAGAATTTACATATATTCTACTACGTGAGGTGGAATTATACAGTCAGTATGACAAGCCACGTTACACAAGCAAAACAGCATACACAAACATTCAAATTATATAAATATTAGTTCATCAGATTTTTGCATTTGTAAATTGACCTGAGAAATATATCATGCACTGCCGAATGAATTTAAGAGAAAGTATATAAATAAAGCAGAGCTAAAAAGACCATTTGCATTTTGCCAGAACTCAACTTGACTGTACTCGGTCAATTTTGGTAGTCAATGGGTATTTGTCCGTTAGAGATTATTCCGTAATACAACAATAAACGGGAAGCGCGACAAATTATTATGACGCACAAACACACACAGGCACACACAAAATAAAAATTCAACATGCGGGGTGCCTAAGTGTTTAGACCAGCAGATTCCGAAGCAGACGTGTCCAGGTTCGAGCCCTGTCCGCGGCGAATTCTACCCAGTACGTGAGGAGTTCCCAATAAGGATGAAAACGGTCTAGAGGATTAATTGTCTTTTCCAAATAATGCGATTCGTGGTTTATACTGACAAATGATTTTATAGTAATTAGCTAGTCCAGCCTAAATGTAGCTCCGAGCATTTATGGTATTTGTATAATTGAACAATGTTGAAATGTTCGATTGTGCGAACCTACACCATAAAGTATATGTTGAGCAGGAGCTTTAGTGCATAATCGCAAATCATTTGTGCATTTTAAATCTGAGATGTCACTTCTATTTATATTTATAAAATAAATATTTTAGATTGTGCCTCGTTTTCTTTATATATATATATATATATATATATATATATATATATATATATATATATATATATATATATATATATATATATATATATATATATATATACTAAAACTTATATACGCCCATATTTATTAATCCATACATACACATATGAATAAATAAATACATGAATAAATTTTGTAAACATTTATAAATATCAACATAAAAACATATTAAAATGACATATAGGTAAATAATTTTTAGCATACGAATTTAATTTCATAATAAAACACAATTTATAACATATATAAATAAAGGAACTAATCAATGAACATATACTTAATTCACAGGACCCTGTCAATGTGCTAAAATATAAAGATATTTTATCAGTTAAAAGAAAAATTTCTTTCTTATATTCTTATAACTTATCTAAAAATAACTATCCCTTTTCTACTTATATATGTAAGAACAAAACAACGTACTCCATGGAATAAAATTTATTAATAAATCTTATTTCTACCAGTATCTACAGCCATTGTTCTGGATTCGTTAGTATATTCGTTCATCCAATCTCACTGTACATTTGTTGTAACCAATCTCCTCTTCGTTATTCTAGCCTTTGTTTTGCGCAATTTAGACCACTACTTTTGTGCAATTTAGACCACTCCTTTTGCGTAACGTCATTTGGTGTGTCATCGCTTTCATTGTAATTGCGTCCGTAATTGATGTATGTGTCGTATTTTGCGAAGCGTTGGCTATTTTTAAAGGCATGTCAGTTATGTCTTTGTTCCAGTCCAATTTAATTTCTTTTTGAATTATTTTCTGCACGTTTAAGCAGGGCTTCAGCTTATTAATTGCAATAGCTTCAAAAGCCAGAAGCATTTTCTCTGTTTTTGCCTTGTAGAGAACTGAAAAATTGTTACTACTAACAGCATGACCTGTGAGTAGTACATGTTCGCAAATTGCTGATTTTTGTGCAGGAGCTGCACCCCTCTTTAATAGTTTTTGAGGGAGATGCTGATTTATTCTAGTTTCGAGCCTCTTTTTTGATCTGCCGATGTACTGAGCGTTGCAGGTACATTGAAATTTGTATACAGACAAAGGTGTTGACGTCACAGAGAGGCTATCTTTTTCATTCGTGCGCATCAGTTTTGTTGTGTTGAACACCACTCTCACCTGTATTGATGGAAACTGTGCTTTTGTCGCTCGAATTACTTTTCGTTTGAAGATTTCCGCTGGAAGATCACCTCCAAAGGGAACACTAAGCGTTACTATCTGGGGAGTTTGATTTTCTTCCAAATTGGCCACGATTTTGTTGCGTTGCCTCAAGTTGTATTCAATGAACCAGTCCGGATAGCCATTATTTCTCAACGCTTCGCGAAGCAAATTTAGCTCTACTTCAATGTTGTCCGGTGAACAAATCCTGCGTATTCGTGTGCCCAAATTCATTATTAGGTTTCTTTTGTACGCCCTTGGCACACTACTCATATAATGGACATATTGTCCAGTCCAGCTTGATTTCTTATGAACTGACCTTGAGAGAGTACCTTCTTCACCTCTCGTTATTCCTACATCTAGGAAGGATAAATATCCGTCTTTTTCTTCTTCTATTGTAAACTTGATTGCCTGGTCTACCTTGTTTATGTGATGTAGTAGTGAATTTGCATCTTCATCCTTTTCAACGACCATGAAAGTATCGTCAACATAGCGCACGTAAAATGAGCTCCATTGATAAATGGTTTTAAACCAGTTGTTTCTAAATGGTGCATGTATATGTCTGCCAATACTGGTCCAAGAGGACTACCCATACCTATGCCGTCAATTTGTCTGTAGAAGACTCCTTGGAATACGAATTGTACGTTGGATGTGCATAATAGAAGTAGTTCTCTCATGTCGTCCACTTCTATCAGTGTTTCCGCTCCTGATGATCGTATATATTCACATAGGATATTTATAGTTTTATTTACTGGAATGCTAGTAAAGAGTGACTTTATATCGAGGGACACCATTTTCCTCTCTTTCAAATTTAGGTCGCGAATTTTTTCTACGAATTGAAAGCTATCCTGTACAACGTGGAATGCTTCTTTGAAGATGCCACAAAACACAAATCAAATGAAAAATACGACATCTCGCTCTTTAAATCGGACCTCCGAAGTGCGTATGGCCAATATATGCGCACATTCAAAGGCAATAAACTGGTCACCAAAAGGCATCTAGAAGAACTGAATGAGCTACAACGAAACAAACAAGTCAGACTCATGAAGCCAGACAAAGGGACAGGCGTAGTGTTAATGAACTATACGGATTATAGTCAGGCGATGTTACAAATTTTGAATGACAAATCAAAATTTAAACACGAAGACGTACAACGCGACACTACGGCAAAATTAGA
>JAQBSW010003686.1:0-79173 GCA_029291075.1 Eudiplozoon nipponicum
ATCTTAATATGCATAGTAGATATTTATATATATTTCTGTATATACATTTTATGCTTAGACATGCATATGCAAATTATTCTAAATATTCATATAAGTTGTGGAATGAACTCATTTGTTTGCTTAAATGCTTATTTAGATATTGACAATATATATATGTTGAAGAATATTTAGATTCTTATATAAGATGTGAGGAAAACTCACATGGTTGCTTGTTTGTGATTGAGATATATATTAAATATACTATGTGTAGACGTGTATATGTATGGATATTTATATATTCATATAAAATATGAGTACAAATGAAAATATATTGTTAAAATAAATATACTGTAAACTCAAAGTGAATTTTAGATAGTTGAAGTTCAAGGAACCCATTGTTTTGCTTATAGATACATATATATACATATATATGACTTATATATACATAAACATAAAAACAGATATTTAAATATTAACAAATGCGTTTTGACTGTTATAATGTATCCGTTGGGGAACTCACAGTGTTTCTTGTGTGATATTCATATTATATATGGTGTATACACGTATATATAAGACATACATATATATATATATATATATATATAAGGATGGATATAGATATTTATAAAGATGTGAAAAAGAACCCACAAGGTTGCTTATATGCTTATCTATATATGCATAAGATTCAGTGTGTGGATGTATATATAAATGAACATTTATATAAGATGTACAATAAATATAAATAAGTAAATAATAAATTTAAATAAACAAAAATATTTATATTATATATATATATATATATATATATATATATATATATATATGTATATATAGACTTTGATATTTATATGGTTTAGACACAGATATTTAAATGGAAAATTAAATTTATACAGGATATGAGTTTAAATGTATTTGGTGTAGAGATACGATTCGTTAGTGTAGGCTCCGTATTCGGTTTTGTCTAAACGATAGAATAATACTTTATTCTTTCAACAGCTTTTTTAATCCCTCTCTGTCTATAACCTATTGCAAACAGGATGGGATTAGGTAAAGTGGGAAAATTGAGGATTACTGCAATAATAAAATTTTTAAATTTGTTGATCCTTCTATGCTACCGGAACAGCAATTAAAAAACAGAGACATCATGGATAGGCGTGTATGTCTATCCATAAGGTTTGCTCATAGTTTTTCTATAAATTTCACTTTAGCAGAGTACACATATGTGGATATACGTTGGTGTGTGCGTGGAGGTGGTGACATGGATAAGTTTGTGTATACATTTACGTATAAGAGATTAGGTATGAAAACCGGATTATTATGGTAGACAATAAAAAAATATTTTAGGAATTAAAATAAATATAAATAGATTTGTCTTGAATGAGGATACCACATTTGACACTAGTTATATTTTTCCTGCGCGTATGGTGTCAACCCTGAAGATGGGACTGGAAATGAAGTCCCAAAAATTCGTAAAATAGGAGTGGAAAATCTTGTTCCAACGTCATTCTCAGACAAGCAGCTGATGGAGGGCTTCAAAAAAAGGACAAGTGAGAACCCATCAATCAAGGTCAATAATCGGAGCACCGATTAGACTGTTTTGAGCACTACCAGTTCTTGTTAGAGAAATTCATCAGGACAGGTTTTCTTTATTCTATAGAACAAAATGTGTATCAAATTTACCGTCCTATTATTTCACATTTTTCGACCAAATATATAGTGGTTAAAGGGCGTAATACCGGCTCCTACGGATGAGTCGCCCGTAAGCACGAAACGAATGTTTCATGAGATTGAACTTTCCGTTCATGCTGCCTTTGGTTTATCCTTCTGGTCACAACTGAACTAATTTGTTACTAGGTTCGCAACACCTAATACATACTTGTGTATCAAATTTGTTTTGCTTTAAAAATATGAGTAGCGCTGTTGCTATTGTAAATCACATTTCAAATCAGGCGGATTTCCTGATGTTCTTCAAAAAAACGGGAAAAAGTGCTGTGGAAGTTGTTGTATAACAAAATCCTTTAACTTCAGCTAATTATACAAAAGGAGTTCGTACATTATCTGAATATAAACTAGGAAATTGTTTTCGTGTGTGTGCAGGTCTAAGAATGTGCCAATCTTGCTTTCTATTTTTTGTTGAATTAATTCAACTTTGTCTTCATTGCCTTCCAAAATTTACTATACAGAGTACCAAACATTACAATCGAGATGTTCTGGCGAAACGAAACAATGGCCTTTTCTTTAACTTTTTTCTACATATCTGCTTCAAACTAAATGTATACTTCCACACTTGATTTATTTCTCAATTAAAATTACAAATGTTTATTATTAGCTGAACTAAAAATTATATATATAACCTTAAGTACAGTGCGACGTCATTGCCACACCGAGAGATCAATCATTACATTTCACTGAAATGCAAATATGGTGAGGCCGGTGAAAGAATTATTTTTATCTGTACTGCATCGAAAATGAGCAATTTCCTCGAAGATTTCACAAGGTACGTCTTTCAGCTTCAACACACACACAATTTGAAGAATGTTAAAACGATTAACAAAGAATGCAATAGAGACAAAGAACCTGCTACATGACAATGTGGACAGCCAGATCTCAGCGTCAGAACCCCGTATCTGTATTCTTCATCGACGTGAGCTACTTATGTTCAAGGTTGCCGTTTATCGCCTGGTTATGCATGCAGTCGACAGAGAATGTGAGAAGCTACACAACGATCTACTTGATAGTGAACAAACATCCTATGCATTTCCAGAGAAACCCGACGCGTTCATTTTCAACTATACGAGTTTGACTATATCAGAATAAACAGAAAGAAGTCTTACCCCTTGATGAGAATTGTGTATACTGCCGAACAATAAAGACAAGAAGACAGAGATAAGAATAAAAGCCACACTGGAGAGTCTATACCAAGATGTTACTTCAGGAATTTCACAAAGGCTGAAATTCGTGCTGTCTATGAACAGTTTAAGCAATATACAAGCGATTCGAACTTTCTAATGCGTGAGCGCAGAAGGATTCAAAGAATTGCCACACAACTACGAAATTGGATTAATGAAGCCAGATAAAGGCTCAGGTATCGTTATTATGAATATCAACTATTATAACAATCAAATGAGCAATATTATTGACGACGAGCAGAAATTCAACCCATGCCAAGTAAAGAAAGAAGAAAGGAAACTATCGAAGAATCAGTATGGCGTGCGATTAAAAATGCGTGGGTAACAATTCAACAAAGAAGCGACGATACGAATTCACGTGAAATCGATAACGTCGTACGTCATCTCAATGAAGTAAAACCAGTGAGCACAAGCGCGGCCAGAATGTATGGCATGCCAAAAGTGCACAAAGTAGTTTAAACGAGTAACTTGCCACCATTAAGACCCAGCATGCCAATTACAAACACACCACAGCAAAACAAGGTGTGAGAACTAAAAGCTATTATACAACCGGTACAAACTGCAATTCCACAAAATCGTTTTCACGATACCTCCGACTGTAAATAAAGTAAAATTTACCTATGTCAAGAATTAAAAAATGATTTCCGACGTAAAACTCCATTTGCAAGCATCCCTGTGGATAAAACGATCGATTTCATCTGTGCATTCATCGATAATTACCACCCATCATTCCACATACTTACTGAGTCACCTCAAATCTGTCCTCAATACGTGCACTAAAAATGTTCAATTCACCTTCAATGGTAAATATTTCACGCAAATCGATGAAGTGGCGATAGGCACTCCGTTCGGGCGTCTACTAGCTGATATCTACATAATTTATTTGTACACATCTAAACTAGATTCAACTATAAAAAAATATTTCCATGCAAATCTGAAACCTTAATGAAAATGTCGGAACACATGACATGCTCAAAGAATTTAACAATGTAGACCATCACATTCGGTTTATTCTCGAGTGCGAAAACCCTGTCTAACCAAGAAACATTAGTTAGTATATAACTGAAACTTGTGTGTAGTTTGCGGCAGGGTGGTTTGGTGTTTGAAAACATGCATGATGCTGATCAAAATTAACAATACCGAAAATAATCCTTTTTAACCAATCAGGGTGTAGAGACTGACAGGGTGGCTTAGTGGTTACCGAAACAGACTGCAAGGCAAACATGACCAGGTTCGAGCCTTGTCCGCGGAATATTCTGGACAGTAAGTGATCAGTTCCCAATAAGAACGAAAACGGTCTACTGGATGAATTGCCTTTCCTACACTATACCATTCATTGTTTATACTGGCAAATGTATGTACAAAATGGGCCAGGTGTTTATATCATTATCGCAACCATGACTAAAGTAATTATCTTTATTTTGTTTGTGCTACAATGTCAAACCGTCGGTGTCATCCTTCTCCCGTATGTGTGAATGTGTATTTGTAGCTGCTAATATTTATTTGTGTATGAACCTTGAGTCATCTTCATTTCTTACGTCAATTTTGTTGCGTTTCAGTTTTTCTCCTTTTCTCCCCATCAATGATAAAAAATGGACTAGTTTAGCATAGTTTTTATGGGTCTACAATGTGCATACGCGGTGGAAATTATCGTAAACTAAGGGTGCGTAATACAGGTGACTCTGGTTGATTTTGAAAATGTTGAGATACTGCTTATCAACAATTACATATTTATATGACACCTTATTTGCCTAATTTCACATTATTTATTTATTCTTGATCACTTTTATTTTGGTTTTAATTTTATGCTGTGTGACTGGTTACATGTTATGTCATAGGTATTTATCTCAAGTATACAAAATTTGTTTGAATAGTTATCACCACCTGTGTAATCAATGATTGATTAATTTTATCCCTTACATACGTGTGACGAAAGGTAAAAAATGCTTTTCGTAACTGCATAGAAATTGTACAGCCAATTTCGATTACATTTGGAAGACATCAATTTCTATCTAATCACCCCCCCCCACCCCCACCATCCGTTTAATCATTATGCAACAAACCCCAATGATGCAAGAAGAATTAACATTAAGCTATAGTCTAATGACAAGATCTTGAATATATATGTTGTCAGTATAAACAAAACATTGAATCAAGTAGTAAATGCAATTCATCCATTAGACTGGTTTCGTCCTTATTGGGATTAAGTCAAGTACTGTCCAGAATTTGCCGCGGACAGGGCTCAAATCAGAACACAATTGCTATGGAGTCTTGGACTATTTGTAGAGGCCCTTTGGTCACTACCATAAGAGAGCCTCTGAGATGCCAGGCCCGAATAATCCATATATGCGGTATGATCATCTAATTTAGAACTATCTTTTAGACTACATTCCTTAAGTCCACTCTTTAATTGCTCTGTGTCCTCAATATTTAATAAACCAGCCATAGTATTAGAATAAGATTTCTTGCAATTTATATATTATAACAGTCAGTGTGCTCACCCAAATACGCTGATATCCACAGATGACAGAACGATACGGTGGTGACCTTGAAAACAAATATCCACGTCAATTACCTGAAGAAAATTTGAGATCCTTCCCAATAATGTGTGTGTTAAGAACGATAGATGAATGTAATTGCAATACTTTATTAGCAAAGAGTACTCAGATAGAACCACACAGTATACCGTTCGTGCAACTCAGCAACTCAGATAAAACTAATAGCAGAATTTTGATTATATATATGTTGTCAGTATACACAAAAAATTGAAACAGGTATCATTAGCAACTTATCCGGAAGACGAGTTTCGTCCTTATTGGGAACTCATCAAGTACTGTACATAAATTGCTGCGGACGGGGCTCAAACCGGGGCACATGCGCGAGTAATCTGGGACTCAATCCACTACGCTACTCCTACTGCAAACTACACAGAATTTTAATTTATATACCAACATAACTTTGGTTAGCATTTCCCTCAGGTGGAATCAATTTGGACTCTCTTAAGACCTGAAGTTCTAAGTAACGACCCCTGATCGGTTATTATACAATAGAAGTCATGCCTCTTGGAAAAGTACAGTATTTAACTGTAATATCTTGGAAAAGTTGTTTTAATTTAAAGTATAATGACAGGATTACGATTATGTATACTTTGTTAATATAAAATAAACTTAGAGTTCCCAATATGGACAAAACCTGTCTACTGGATGAATTCTCTTTACCACCTGATACAATTTTTGGTTTATACTAACAACATACATGTAAACAAAATACTGCCATTATACTAAAATTAAATATAACAGCCAAATGTGCCATGGTATCTGTTGTATAACCGATCGAGGGTGGCTACTTAGAACTTCAGGTACTCAAAGATACCAAATAGATTCCATTTGCAGAAAGAGCTAATAAAAAATCATACTGGTATATAACTTAATATTGCGTGTAGTGCACAGTGGATAGCCCCAGACTCCAAAGGAAATGTGCCTTGGTTTGAGCTCCGTCTGCGACAAGCTATTGGCTGTACTTAACTAGTTCATAATAAGGACGAAAACGGTCTACTGGGAAATTGTCTTTGCTGCCTTATGCACTGCTTAGTTTATACTGATAAATATATATAAATGGATTGCTTTTTATATCACGTAAGAAAGTTTTATTTAGATAATATATATACGCGAAGTATTTTTAAAATTGAATTAGCTATTTTATAGATTAAAATCTTTATATGACATCGGGTTTTAAAATCTTATATGCCCGACATTTGTCGCAAGCCGCAACAATAAGTTATTCTTAGTGCCAAATTGATGGGAAGATTGTACCAGTTGAAATATTAATTTGATCAGTTTGAATAGAAAGAATTTTTAAAACAAAAAAAATCTGTTCGCAAAAAACTCAGGATCTTGATCAGAAATTAGTCAGTGCAATGACCGAGCTCACAACAATTCGCACAATTACGGAGAACGATACACCATCGGGCGCGTTGGCTGTAAGCTTGGCGAAGTGTGAAGGCGAACTTTGCAAACTGCGGTTATCAAACGCCTCGTTGAAAGAACAGCTACAAGTTGCCAATAAACAAATCCGAAGGACTACGCGGCAACGAGATCAGGTCACGGAAGATTTAAGACTATTGCTCAAACATCGGCAGGTAAATGAGTAATAACATGATTTTGTAATGAAGATTGTGGAAACGGTCTATTCTTTACGAAGTGCATGTGTTTTAACAGTGATTTGTGACGCGGAATATCTATTTTGCGCATTCTAATAAACAGATTTATTTTACGTAAGAAAAACGTTAGTCTTAGAACAAGGATTGCCATTACTAAAACCAAGTTGGCGAACTTAAAATAAACATCAGCCCCATATACTCTTTACTATTCATAAAACAAAGTGAAACTAAGATAAGTTTAACTACGCTGTACCACTGCTACAAAATATATATGGAGTTCGTGTTTATGTTGAGTCCGCAAACAGGATTTTAAAAACGTAATCACCAGTGATAAGAAGGGACTGACTATAGTCGCCAGCGCCTGGACAGCTTTGTAAATGATGTATTCGCTGGGTTCAGTTTTGTTTGTTGCTGCCTGAACGTCAGAAGGCACTAATCAGAAGTAAGTTTAACGAGGCATCCATTTCTATTCGGCCGTTCTTTGAAGTGTCATAATCATCAAATCTTGTTATGGAGCGTGAATTGTATTGGCAATGTGCACATCCTACTCGCCAAACTGACGAAGCAACTCCGGTGGACTATTGGAACCGCAGAATATTTACAGCAGCAATCTCCTGGTCGCACAGTTTTATTTGAGCTACCGGACACTTTATCACACCACACTTCTCCTTCACTAGCCAAGAGATAGAATAGAAACGAATCTATAGGAATACAACGCTAAATAGGCTCAGGTGAAGCGGCATTGTTAATTCTACATAGGTTCTTCTGGAAGCCAACATATGAAAGGCCTAGACTTCCTTTTATGCATGATTGTATGACTCATTACCACCCATGTAAAAACGACTGATTAATTTTAGGACTTTTTCATTGACTGATATAAAATCCATGATTTAATTTATCATATATGTTAAAATAGTCACAAAACCAACATAATTCTTCGCCAGTCATTAAATATACCGAATCAGTCTACGGTTACATTCCCTGGCATCTTTCAACTTTTATCTATCACCGGATGCGGGCGTGACAATGAAAGTCATTGAAGTCAAGTTCGCCCTCGGTACGATATAATTTTGCATTCAGAAATTTAGTTAGATAAATCATTTTGCCTTGATATTTTGCACTTGCTGCAAAGTGCTTTGCATTAAACCTAACAGTTAAATTGCAACATTTTTTTATTTTATAGTACGTGAACGAAATGCGACAAGAGTTGTCAAACATTTTGTTAAGCAGAGATAAATCAGGCAAAAAAGAACGTCTTAAAGAGAAAGGCGTCAAGGTAAACGATGAAAAAAACGTTCGTCTCTCATCGGTCGGTGTTAATGCAAAGTCATCAAAACCTTATGGAATTTCAAGATGTGCATGACAATCAAAATATACGTCATAAATAACAACTAATAATAAATATGTATTTTGATATGAAAAAATTAAACGGTTGCCAGTTAAGTAAGCCTTAGTCTCGTCCTTAATAATTGAAGAGCATTCACGTTGATAAGAGGTACTTTTCAGTTATCATATTGTTTACTTCTAAACCAATAACTTGTATAAGTTTAGTCTTGTGATTTTGTCTATAGGCATTCATAACACAAATGAACATATTCAGTTTTGGGCAAACTAACATTACCACATAGAGCTACATTATTAAATTTTAATCCCCAGTGATTTTCCCATGTACAAAATTATCTCAAATCTGTAATGTTACAAAAACATAGTAACCAGCTAAGTTCATCTCAATATGATATTTTTTATCGATCCACATATGTCAAATCGACTTGATTGTTTAAAATCAACCTTTAATTGAAAATCCTTTAATCAAAAGTCAAAAAAATACTCACTAAGGTACGCGTAATTTCCTCTTTGGATATTGCAGCTTACTTGTAGTGGATTATTTTACTGCAAAAACAGAATTCTGCAGTATAAAATGTTCACAAATTCTAATTATATAATAAATTCACTCAGCTAGATATCTAAAATATAAGTTTCACTTTATCTATGTTAAGTTTTATTCTGGTTCCATTCCTTCACCATAGCTACAACGCGAATTCAACTAGCTATATTTAAAAATATAAAGACAAATCCATATTCCAGTTTTAAAGACTTAATTTAACGCACCACTTGCTGTATTCCTGAGGTGATAATCGGAACGCTGCTCGCCCATGCTCTTAAAGGGTAATCAAGCATTGATTTTTCACAAACTCAACGGTAAAAATTTCATAATGAGTAGAAAAATTGAGCGAGCGCGCCGAGAAACTCGGCGGATCCCACTTCATCGGTAAAAGTGTTTTTTCTTGATAGCGTGATTTTTATTATTTTTTAAATTGGGTGGTTGAGTCCGAGAAAAAATCAAAACTGGTAAATTTCATTACACTACACCTTTGCGGCGGCGACAACAGCTGTTGCCGTTTTCATTTCGTTGTAGTAGCCGATCGCCTTCATATATCAAATAATTCAAGCTAATCTAGCAAAACCAAAATAAAGCAACGAAAGGTAAGATACTTCCGAAATCAATGCTTCAATGTTCCCACCTTCAGTCTAACTGTGCTTCAAATGGTATTTATCCCCATTCACGTGCATTTCATTTGGCTATAGAGAATACAAGAATGCACTGGCCTCGGCCAAACTAACTTTACACTGCAATTCCCACGTATACTAACGGCTGATACGTTCATCTAGGTCGGGCGTCTGATCTCAGTCTCCTTTTATAAACTTCCATCAGTATGAGGACTTTAGGCCAAATTGAACCTTGTGGATGCCAGACATTTGTGGAATTAACGCATTACTTTTTTGCGACAACAGACATATAGTGGATACAATTTCAGAATAATTGTTGAGAGTTGCTTCAATTATCGCATTGATTTCTACTTTTTTTTCAAAAGCCTTGTATAATATGTCCAGCTGAATCCTAATGTTAAACAACAATACGTTTAAGCACCTAACTTGCGTCACTCCCAAATAACGATGCTTGTAATGACATCATTTTCGGTCATACATCAAGCCTACTAATTTTCATGGTTCAGAAGAGACTTGGTCTAATTAAAAGCCGCTCCCTAATAAACCTTTATTAGTGTAGCACGTTGTATTATCTAAGCGGTGTCGCACCAAAGTTCGTTTAAAATTTTATTAATTAAGCTACAAGAAGCTGTTATAAGTGCAGTAGCGCGACTAGATCTAGCACTGACTGGTGTTGAAAGATGGATTGCATATATCTTTTACTTATCAATTAATTAATAAAACATGCATAGCTAAAGTATGGAATCAGGAAATGCATGAAATAAAGAGCACATTTTTCATAGCGAACAGGAATAAAGCTTTTAAAAAGTACAACATTAAGAGCCCGCCGCGAACGTACAAATATTTTGTCTGTATAAATGGAAACTACTTCTGTGTCACTCAATCTATATCCGCATATATCTTGTTACTTACTTCCAACTTTGAAGTCTGGCATAGTCACCTTAGAAGGAGTAATGAAAAAATATATGAACTAGATGGAAACCTGTAGCAAAATGAACACCAATATGGATATCAGACTGGAACAACGAGTCGGCTAAAGGAGGATTGAATGAAAAGTGGTAGTTCAACAGGCGTTGAACACGTAGATACTGTTTGTGGCGGAGAACTAATATATATGCAATTGTGTATCGGGTGCTGCTCACCTCGTAAAATATTAGTTCAAATATGACCAGAAGCATAAACTATAGATAGCATGAACGGAAATGACAATATCGTGCACATTCGCTTTGTGCTTACTGCAACTCATCAGTAAGAGCCGATATTACGCCATTTACCCACTATATATCTGGATGAGTAATACGGGATATAGGACAGTACAATCTCCTATACGAATGTGTAAATCACCAAGCTTGTAAAGGGTACCAACACTATGGCTATTGTGTCAATGCCTCATACCAACACTAAGGTTGCCAAAAAGTTACATGGTACCAAAATATGAACATATAGTTAATATATAACAAATATATATTTCAATATTTATATGATTCATATGTAGACCACCTCTGCAAATTCCTATCGTCATCTCTATGGTGTAGGTCTAAATTTATGTACTACAAGATGTTTAAAATTCAGTTTCTTGATTTGTAACTATCGACTAATTGGAGTTCTAAATTATGGTTCGTCTTCGTGACAACCAAAAAATTACAACACCACTCATAGCACGAATAAGCTTAAATACCTTGGATAACAGATAATTTTATATTACCATGGCCTTATGTAGCCATATTTGTGAAGATTTATAGTAAAACATAGTGCTTGCTCGTAATTGGTTTATAGATATATGCTATCCTAATCGGTGACTAACATAGAAAATTTAGCATCGGTTGTGCAGAAAACCCGTCTGTTGCATGTACGGACACGTTCCAATCTTCTATGGTAATCATCAGAGCAAAACAAAAAAAACTGAATAACGAGGATCAACCTTCCTTATTAAGCATATAAGTTATGAAAAATCAGAAAATTAGCTCTGATCCCTAGTTGTCTCAAATGCATTCTATTTGAATGAAATTTCGAAAGCAAAATTGCTATACAGCACTCCATTGGCAAAATTGTCACTGCTAATGCATAGGATCTGAGTGTATAATTCTAAAAGGCTGTCACGTTTCGTAGCTGTTTCCAACACAACATTTGCATTCAGCTAGTGATGGCCAGCAGGAAACTCATTGTAAATCCTACTGGCCATAAAACAAAAATATTTTTTTACAAGAAATAAATAATAAAACGTACAACTATAGTATTCTGAATTTCAGAAAGGAGCGTCGTCAAATGTACAACGAATGGTGGTGTGAATTTTTACGAGAATAAATACATTGCATTCAGGGAGGCAGTTTAGGTTAAAATGCAACGCATATTGGTGCCTTAAACATAATAACCGAAACGGAACAAGTACAAAAAATGCAAAATCTATAACATGATAATCGATGAAGTTTCACTACTACTTCACAAAAATTGGCCAACTCTCTCAGTTTATCGAAGTGAAACAAAAGCAAACTAAATTCACCTTAAGAAATGCAAAAGACAAGAAATTAACCTCTTTTTTTAAATTATTATACAAAAATCCATTTTCTTAACTCCAAGAACAAAGACTGTGAATAATCCATTCGGTTTATAGCAAATAATCCTTCCACAAACGCAAAATATTATTAAATGATACAAAAAACCAGAAAGTGTATGGTTATAGCAAATCCTGTTATAAATAATGTATCAAAATTTCGACTTCAAATCTTGGCCGAATGGAAACATGTTTCCTTCGACTAACAATTCCTAGGAAAACCCCATCAGTTCTAACCGCATTACTGAAAATTAATATTTAAAAAAATCAACGAAACCAAAAAATAAAAACATGAAATTGGAATTACAATTATCAGGCTAATTCTTTAAATCAAGTTTGCGAGCTTGAAGTAAACACCAATCCCATTGTAATTAACCAGTCATCAAACAACCTAACAAAACTACCGCCAGCCGCAACGCACTGACGCGTTTCGACCTTCCATCAGAGTACGACGGCACTCTGACTAGTGAGGATCAAACCGCATTGAACATATAAGGAAAGCAAAATTAGATATGCGTTTCTCACCTCTAGTAGTCTTACATACATTGTACGTGATCGGAAATATCGGCTGCTCAATTTCTATGCAGTCACGAACATTAGTTGTTTATAGCTTTAGCCACACACATATATACAGACAATAAAATTAAACAATAATTGATTGCGCGGGTGGTGGTAACAATTTTTTAAATCAAGTTTTGTTATGCTGTTCGATGACTGGTTAAGTACAATGGGATTGGTATTTACTTCAAGCTCGCGAAATTGATTTAAAGAATTGTTACCACCAACCGCGCAATCAATTATTGTTTAATTATCAGGCCAATCAGAATAAAACTGATTCCCACGTCTAAATTAATAATGCTTCTAGCTCGCAGAAGGCAAGATAATAATTTAAATGTATTAGCGAACAATAAATTCTAGCATTACAGGAAACAAGACTGTTTCAATAGATATCGCTCTTCCAAGTAAATAACCCGAAACACGTATCTTATCTCTTCAGGTGGATCATAAGGCAACTCATCACAACTCACAATGCTAACCTTGCGCGAATTTTTAGGCCAACAATTCTGCAATGAAAGCAGTTTGCTGATCACTTGGTATTATTTTGACATTTCTTTATCACACTGCCATCGAATCACTATTATGAATGCTAAATCTCTTGTCGATTCTTCAGCGTTTGTCATTAGCTGAATTGAAAATTAAAAATTATAAAAATAAAATAGCTATTTCAAGCGTCGTAGACGTTTTGTCAGAAAACACATACCGATTTTATAATCAAGTGAACTTATAGGGCCAAGCTGAATTTATGGTTAATCTTTCAAGAAAGATTACACTTGGAAGCTTTTCCGTAGGCTATCTTCCTATTTGGTTTCTAAGACAGCGCTTGCCAACGAATGATTTATCTGAAAGCCTTTGCAAGGTTATGGGTATAATTTTTTTTATATCTGTGAATGATAAAATCTATTGATGGGTGTGCCTTTGTTCTCGTTGTGTTGCAACAGTTTAATGATGCAACAATTGGCGACTCTAAGAGCAGAGGCTCTTAATTATTAACCGGCCAGTCTCATAATTCAGAATACTGTACTCTCCCGCGGAAAGTGATTTTACGATCTACTCAACAAACAACCGCTACGACCTGGAGCACACAAACTAACTCCAGATGAATAGTATCTACTAGAAGTCGTGTCTCTATTCCGGAACTTTTGAGAGGCGCCAAGGGCAGCTTCATTTTTCAGCCTCATCATCTCGATTCGAGGAACTCATCGCGAGTAAGGTTTCACCTCCTAAATTTCGTCCCATTTCTGTTATAACTTACTTTACTTTACCGCGGCTGACTCCTTTTGGATAAGCCGGCTCCATCATGGAGTTTCTTGGGAATTTGGTACAAGTGGTGTTATAACTGGAAAATGGGGACAACTAAGGAGGGCACAACTTTCTGCGTCTTCACCTACTGGGAACAATTTTAGAGCTATATCTAGACACAAACATTTCTCCATGAAACTGAGGGTAGCTTCTCCACCTACACTGGCGTCCTAGTACGTTGTTCTCAAGTTTCTTTATGCTCCACAAATGCGTAGCAGTCTGATCCTGTTGTCTGTCCTTCTCTCAAGTGTAGAGTAGACATTCTCTCGCTCTTAATTCTCCCCATACCGGTTGAAGTCATTAGTTCGCCTTCAATCAACCAGCCGCAAAGTCGACGTAAATTCTAAAAGCAAAATCAAACCGAGACAATTCAGTAAAGTAGTCAATGCAGATCCAGATATCCTTGCGATCTGCTTGTACTACCTTCAACTGTTACCGCGTTCTCCAGAAACCAATCAGATTTCGTTGCCATATATCCCTCACGACATTTGCCGCGGTATTAACTTCTTCGGTTGCCTGACACACAGGATTGTCGAATGTAGTTCAATCATCTACCAAATCAATAGTTTGTCTTCCAGGCACACCATATTCAGCACTGTAATACACGTTCTCTTACTTGCGCCCGAAAATGCGTCCACAAAACCCGATTATCATCCCCATCATGCACAGCCATACAAAAGCCACTAGTAACTTATGTTTCACTGTCATACAAGCATGGGAAGCGACACGAAAAAGCAATAAAATTTCTATAAATAACGACAAAAAATAAAGGTACAAAAATGAATAGTGAATTTTACGAGAGAGTACCTAGTTACTATGAGTATATTTATCAAGGTAACTCATAAAAGTCAGGAAAGCTAAACCTCTACATAACAACATTATGGCTAAATCAGCTTTAAGGCAGGGCCACATCAGCAATACAACTTCATCGCGTGTTTCACTTTAACACGTCATAACTGAAACCAAAACTGGCATCTATCTCTGCCCTAATGAGAAAATAAAATTCCGAAGATGATTCTACCACAAATCTGCAACAAGGTCACCACTGAGCTCGACCCGATGCCATATCGCACAGGGTTTCTAACCAAGAACTATGATGCGCACGTGGACCCCATCCTGGCAGACGAGTGGATCCTATGCTACCCAATTTGGATATAAGTGAATTCAAGTGTTTCTGCCATGTCAAAATCTGCCCACCTTGTTTCTTACGCTAATCTGCAATGGATGAGAGAATAGAGCTCCACTGGGCAATCAATATCAGGGCATACGCAAAACGTGACCGAGCCAACGAAGTTGATGGAGCCTTATTTGATTGTCCAACTAGGAGCACTTATTGGCAGATCCAAAAATAACTCTACGAATGTCAACATTGGTTTTTCGTTGTTGGTAACCAACATGTACTATGCTTGTATGTATTAGGTTTTGCGAACCTAGTAACAAATTAGTTAAGTTGTGACCAGAAGGGTAAACCAAAGGCAGCATGAATGGAAAGTATAATCTCATGCACATTCGTTTCGTGCTTACTGGCGACTCATCAGTAGGAGCCGGTATTACGCCCTTTAACTACTATATATTTGGTAGAATGTGGAATAATAGGACGGTACAATCTCCTAGACGAATGTGTAAACCTGCATTAGTGAAGCTAACACCATCTAAAGTCAACGACAATGCGACTTCAATGCTAACTCACACTATATAATATATATACCGAGTCTGTAAAGGATACTAACAATATGGCTATTGTGTTAGTAACTGATACCTTTTTTGAAATCGATGAAAACCGGATACTAACATTATGGTTTCCGAGTCGGTACATGATACCAACCTGATGGATATAAATTTATGCTAAGTTTCACCCAAATTGAGAATTACAACAATTTCCGAAAACCTGTTACTCCAGTTAAACCATATACTCTGGCCTTCATCGATATCAGTTATCACATTTCGCGGTAAGCATGACATCATTCAATTCAATATATTACAGTTACATACTGTTTGTTGCGAAGAAATAATATATATGCAACTATGTATTAGGTTTTGCGAACCTAGTAACAAATTAGTTCAGTTGTGACCAGAAGGATAAACCAAGGCAGCATGAACGGAAAGTATAATCTCATGCACATTCGTTTCGTGCTTACTGGCGACTCATCAGTAGGAGCCGGTATTACGCCCTTTAACCACTATATATTGGGTAGAAGAATGTGGAATAATAGGACGGTACAATCTCCTAGACGAATGTGTAAACCTGTAATAGTGAAGCTAACATAATCTGAAGTCAACAACAATGCAACTTCAATGCTAACTCACACTATATAATATATATACCGAGTCTGTAAAGGATACTAACACTATGGCTATTGTGTTAGTAACCGATACCTTTTGAAATCGATGAGTACCGGATACTAACACTATGGCTTCCGAGTCGGTACATGATACCAACCTGATGGATATAAATTTATGCTAAGGTTCACCCAAATTGAGAATTACAACAATTTCCGAACACCTGCTACTCCAGTTAAACCATACACTCTGGCCTTCATAGATATCAGTTATCACATTTCGCGGTAAGCATGACATCATTCAATTCAATATATTAAAGTTAAATACTGTTGAACTAATTTGTTACTAGGTTCGCAAAACCTTATACATATTTGCATATATATTAGTTCTTCGCAACAAACAGTATTTAACTGTAATATATTGAATTGAATAATGTCATAGCTTACCGCGAAATGTGATAACTGATATTGATGAAGGCCAGAGTGTATGGCTTTAACTGGAGTAACAGGTGTTCGGCAAATTGTTGTAATTCTCAATTTGGGTGAACCTTAGCATAGATTTATATCCATTAGGTTGGTATCATGTACCGACTCGGAAGCCATATTGTTAGTATCCGGTACTCATCGATTTCAAAAAAGGTATCGGTTACTAACACAATAGCCATAGTGTTAGTATCCTTTACAGACTCGGTATATATATTATATAGTGTGAGTTAGCATTGAAGTTTCATTGTCGTTGACTTCAGATTTTGTTAGCTTTCACTTATTACAGGTTTACACATTCGTCTAGAGATTGTACCGTCCTATCATTCACATTCTTCTACCAAATATATAGTGGTTAAAGGGCGTAATACCGGATCCCACTGATGAGTCGCCAGTAAGCACAGAAACGAATGTGCATGAGATTATACTTTCCGTTCATGCTGACTTTGGTTTATCCTTCTGGTCTGAAACAAACTGAACTAATTTGTTACTAGGTTCGCAAAACCTAATACATACTTGCATATATATTATTTCTTCGCAACAAACAGTATTTAACTGTAATGTTCTATGCTTTTAAAGCTTATTTATGTACTATGTTTTTATAATTAAACGAACATTGGTTGCGCTGGCGGTGATAGTAATTACTCCAATCGAGATTGCGATCTTGATATAAACACCTGACCCATTAAGTACATAAGAATTGTTAAGTGTAGAAAAGGCAATTCATCCTGTGAACTGGTTTTCGTCCTTGATTGGGAACGCATCACGTACTTGTCAGAATTTGCCGCGAACAAGGCTCGAACCCGGGCCCGTTCGCTTAGGAATCTGGTGCTTTAACCACTATGCTTCTCAACAACGATGGTTGAATCTCTGTAAGCATCTAAAATCAATAGCATACGGTAAGTCTGTGCATACAGATGCATTATAAACTCGACCTTTAAGGCAGAGTGCAATAATCGCGTTTCTCCATAAATAACGAAGGTTCAAGTAAGCTACTCCAGCTTCCGTGTTTCGCATACTCACCTCTTCAGACATATTGGTAGAGCTCTCAAGGTATGTAAACCTGTCAACTATATCTAGATCTTCACTCTGCACTCACAGAGTTGGAGAGAGCGGTGACTGATCCTATAAAAGTATCTTACATTTCAAGGGTCCTTATTTCATACCAAAAGAGGGGACAATGTCTGATAATCTATTCAGTGCAACAGGGTGGCTCTGTGGTTAGAGCACTAGATTCCGAAGCAGACTTGCCCATGTTCGAGCCCTGTCCGCGGCAATATCTGGCCAGTACATGAGGAGTTCCCAATAAAGACGAAACCGGTCCACTGGATGATTTACCATTTCTACACTATTCAATTCTTAGTTTATACTGACATATGTAATTAATCATTGGGTCAGGTGCTTATATCAAGACCGCAACCTTGATTACAATAATCTTCATATTTTTCTCGAAAGGACGATTGTTCGAGTTCCGCGAAGTAATTTAAAAGCTGCTTGGAATTATCATTGCGCGTCGAGCATAAAGTGTATATTTCACCTAAATGAAATTCTGCGTTATAAGCACCCAACTGCAGCATTCATATCGCCCATAGCCAAGACTATATCTGAACTTCGCACTCTACTTAGTAAGGAGCTTATTTCGAAGTGAAAAGCGTTCTTGCTTTCGTCTGTGCTTCTATCAGTAGGAACGTATGCAGATACAACTATAAGGCAGCGTTGATTACGGGTTTTATATTGATTTTAGTATATGTATTCAAACGTGCCGCACAAAGTCGGCTATTTACATGTACAAATTTAATTAAGCAAGCTTCGGTACGTGTGCTAATGACAATAACGACGTCCTATTTAACGGCTTCAGAAAATTCCGTGGAACCATATGTTCGAAACCAATAACGCGTAGATAAGGACGGTGCACTCAATTGTGTAATGCACGTAGGGTCCTGTATTCTGGTTCCATATAAGCAACATACATCGATTTCTAATTTATCCAACGTACGTGCAAGAGCTTCTTGTTATCCAAGCTGGTTTAATGTTCGCACATTAGATGCGCCCATGTTAAAACCTAACCTATTTTTAATGAAGGTTAATTTACTTAAACTACTTTCGATATTTGGCAACCCGATATTTGGCTCAGTGATATGATCAACACAAGCCATAAGCACAGTATCCTAATGTGCGTTCCTGTTAAATTGAGAAGAGGAAGGAAAAAGTAAGGAGGCAGAATCGGAGATAAAGGTGCTTGCAGTCGTCTGATTTCGCTTATCCACCAAGCACTACTCAGCAGATGAGGCGACCATTTATAAATTGCAGGACGGCTGATGCCGCATGTAATCAATATAATTTGTATCACTCATGGTTATATGTGGACTGTAAAATAACACTAGGTCTCCTATTCCTAGTGAGTATGGTTAGTATTCAGAGTTTTCCTTTTCTTAGATAGTCTACCAACCAAGGCTGATGAGCACTACCTGCCCAGATGCCAGTAAGCAGTTTCCGTCAGCAGCCAAAACTTTCCTGTCACGCCTGACACGCTTGCTCCCATACCGTTACTATACATTTAACAATAATGTTACTGCGCAGTTAGAACAGACTCGAGCCTTCACATTAAATGGGATGACGGCTGTTTTTCTTTAGACCAGTCAGGGTTCATGCTACTGTTCCCCGAACAGAAGAGGTCTGATGAACACCGGGGTTATGATAAGACCGCAGTCCTAGATCACGAATCGGACAGTCCTACAAGATGCTGGCTCCATTCTGCGCGCATGCTTCATAGTTATAGTCACAATAAAGCTTTGAATTGCATTTTTCTGAACTGTGGATCTCCTGGTCCACGCATCAATCCAAAAACGTCTTTATTGTCTTAAAATTTTAATGACACTTGGCTGTCGCTCATATCTAACTGCTCCAGGTTATTCTATCCTTTGACAGGGTTACCCGTCAAGAAATCGGACTGGCTGCTTATTCGAAAGCCTCTCTATGACCAAAAGCTATTGGTTTTTTGGGATAAGGAAGTTGAATTTATAGCATTGAGTTTACTTAGGAAAAGATGCATTTACTCATTTTGCTCAGTGTATTACCATCATAACTTCAATCATGCTGTCAATAACGTAGGAAATGTTTCGCATTCGAGGGTTTTTGCTGCCTAAGATCCACAACCCATCTCCACCAGAGATTTTAAATTGCCAAAGTATAAGTGGTCCTATCTGGTAGCGTCGTCTTCGTCTGTGTTGATAATTGCCTTTCAATTATTATCACCTTCCTGTGCGTAGCACACATAATTTTAACTACATTACCTTTAATAGATGCATTGTTAATGTTTGTTGGCATGTATACTCACAATAGACCTAAATATAATACACAACGTGACGATGGGTTATTGTAGGTACTCTAAGTTGTATCTTTTCGAGGCACTTTAAAACCTGAGATTTAGGCAGCTTTTTTACTTCCACTAATTTATTTATTCTGTTTCCTTCTGTTCACGAATTTCATCTCTCCTAACTTGAATGGCGGAACCACTACTTACAAACACCCGATTTAAAATAAGTTATCATCACTTTGTAAAACCAAGAATATCATTGTGCGCTGCTCTGGTTTACGCATGTCCTTCTTAGTGAAAGCATCTACAGATCATAAAATCCACGTGACAGACAAAACCGTACAAGGTATATCAGAATCAGTTATCGGCAGATGAGTAAGCTGAGCCTCGGATTCTATGCTTAAAATTTCTCTTATGAAGACTCAGTTGTACCACTAGTCCAAGACAGTCAGTACCACGTTTTTTGGTGAGTCTAACCTATAATTTGCAAGGTTGTATCTTTTGGTAGAGAATTCAACCGTACATACTGCTAATGCCCAACTGATTGCACAACGTGAGTGAACTCTACGTTTTGGAATCGTTCACGGTTCGAACCATTCGAAATATAAAATTCAAAGACCAACTTGACCAGTTTTTTTCGTCCAAACAGTTTCGTACTTAATGGCAAGTTATTATCCACTTCTTGCGGCTATTTGCAATAAATGCATATTGAGTTACACAATAAATCTATCATCGACTGTGCGAATAGTTAAATACAATTGGAATTGTGTTTCTATTAAGCTCGTAAACGCGATTCAAAGAAGTTCCGGATGAGTTCGACCATCCCACCGAATTTTCATGTTCCTGATCAGTACCATTCATCAGCCGTTTTCTGTATAACAAATCTCAGCTTTTCTTGTATATATTATGGTTCTTGATTGGGAAATTTTCAATATATTTTACTTACTTCTCGATAACCAGGTAGCTACCATTTGTAAATTCGGATGACCAGCATCAGTATTTACGCGGCCACGCATGCTCTATTAACTTTGAAAGTATCCAAAAGGACAGTTTCCCCTCTGAAATATCTGATTATGATTGCTATGTAGTTTTCAGATATTTCATAAAGTATTTGACAAAATTACTTTTAACTCGATTGTTTAACTCTCTGTGTAGTTCAAAATCGCAAAATTATCGTACGCATAGTTAGTTTATATCTGCGGGATAGGTCTATCACTGTTAGAGCAGGACAATTTATATATAGTACTGCAAAGGCAGTACAAATGGCCAACAGGGATCTGTCCTCGGTACAGATCAATTGTCAGTACCAGTTTTTCAAGCATTCAGATGACTAAGATTTGACTATAAATTGTTCTCCATCATCTGAATTTTTTCATGCCTCATTGCCTCATAGTTTCTTCTCCATAAATTCTGTTCCGACCACAATAGGCCATAGACGTAATCCGAAAAAAACCAGGCATATAAAGCTGGGACAGGACACTACATCGCATTATTCAACAAGGATCTCCTTCTCTATGTAGTCTTGATCGATAGCATAACACAGTTAGGTATTTTTTTTTAAAGTCATTTGATTTTGCGTTCCAATTTCATAAACTCTTAGAAAAGCTACTTAAGTATACCCGTTTGTTTGTATTAAAGTTTCGCATTCAGCCTTAGGACCAATTTATTTAAAGCTTTCGTTTTACCCACCACTAAGCATAATTGCGGGTTCTATTACCCTTTAACACTGTCGTTAATGTTGCAACTAAAAGGGTCGTCTCACTATTTTCAAACGAAGATCTGCATCTCCTGATCCATGTATTCGAGAAAATTCCATACGACGCAAAACAAACCAGACCTATCCAGTGAATTCAGTTTGTCGCCAGAAATCCACAGAGTTTTACCCATTCGAATTTCTTTTGTCTACTAAGGTTATGGTGCAACGATATCAATTGATCGACAGCGTGGATAATAGAATCAGATCAAAACATGGTTGGCGCAATCCTGCGAAGATTCCAGCCATCTGTTGTAGTTTCAGATGGCCAAGCAGAAGCACAAGCGTCCCTGAAGACATTCTGAACAACTAATAACAAATTAGTTTAAATATGACCGGAAGGATAAACTAAAGAGAGCATGAACGTAAAGTATAATCTTGTGCACATTCGTTTTCTGCTTACTGGAAACTCATCAGTCGAATCCGGTATTACGCATTTTACCAACTATATATTTGGGTGAAGAATATGGGAATATAGGACGGTAAAATGTCATATATGAATGTGTAAACCTGCAGTTGTGAAGCTAACTTCATATAAAGTATTATTCAACGCGACTTCAAAGCCAACTTTATATATATATATATATATATATATATATATATATATATATATATATATATATATATATATATATATATATATATATATAGCAAGTGTGCAAAGTGTACCAACTCTGGTTATTGTGTCAGTACCCGATACCAACATTATGGTACCGAAAAACTACTTGGTGATCCCAGAATATAAAATAAAGCTTCCTCCAATTTTCCAGTGGTAGCTTAATTGGTAGAGCAGAGGACTATTTAAAGCAGATATCCTTAGGTCAGTGGTTCGAATCCGCTTCGCCGGATCAATTTCTACATTAGATAGTCATTGTCTCATCTACCAATAAATAATCTAAATTTCCATTTTTATCCTCATCTTTACAAATGTCGAGTCAGATAACCTTGGTTGTCAAATAAAACTTTAAGAATTATTATATAACTCACTAAATTATAAAATATTATCGCAATCGAAAATGGCATATCGATCATAGCCATCAATAAAGTCTTACGATAACCTAGTAGCTTAAACATATTAAAAGACATGGTAAACATTAAAATTGTAGATGAAAAATTAATCCAAGAAAGTACGATTTTTTCAAATTTACTGGGATTTATTACAAAACTCTAAGTAACTTGTAGGACGGTTCTGTTGGAGTATCACTTAGCACATGAACAAATGGTTTTATTATGGTGTTACCCGATTTTACAGATTCATACAGAGGACTATCTGGATAGGGTGAAACTTTTTCAGTTGTTATCATAAAAGTTCCACTACATTTGGCGACAAGATCCCAAGTGTCTCTATTCATTTCAACATTTTCTCCAGGATAAAACTCTAAGCCTCTCTGCGGAATTTAAAAATATAACGACAAACCTGGCGAACAAGAATATCACCTTTAAATACTTGCTCTCCATCATTAAATTGAAACCCTCGAAGTGTTTTAATTAAGGTGGCTGGTTTATAAAGATGCGGTTGATCTTCAAAGTCAGGTTTTTTCTTCACATAAGTTCTATTACTAGAAAAAATAAGATTTCGGGATAAAAGACGACATCGAAGATTACCAATTGCGATTGCTGTCATCGAAAAACAATTGAAAGCAAGCAAGGAATGAAATTTATTACAATACAAAATTAAAGTACAGTAGATTAATTTATAAAATACAAAATATTAATTAAATATGTACAAAAATATGAAAATTTTGTTTTGAAATTAATATAAATCGTATTATGTACGTTAAATAAAATTAATACTTAGAATCTTTTGGAAACTTCATCTATTTATTAAATTTTATATGCTAATATACTGTACACCCAGCTACATATGATGATTTGTTCAGATTCCAGTAATCCACTGGTACCAAAAATTAGAAAAGTACTTAATCTTAATTTGGAGGATAACGTAATTTTCCTTATTGAATATTGTTAAGGATTTTGTTACGGCTTTATCCGCAGCTTCTTGTTTTTATGATGAAAACAATATGCGTATGCGTCGCAATTTACGCAGTGAGCTTGAACATAGACAAATAAAGGGACATAAGAAGATTTTGAAATACTTCTCAGAATTTAAACAGGTTATTATTCAGATAATTCTTTTTAAATTTGAATTTCTCTAATATTGTTACATTGTAATAGTAATAAAAAGTATTTAATAAGTATAAGATAAGCTTTATTTGATTATTATTAATAATAGCAAATTCTAATTTGGTGGCAAGGGCCATCTGACCCGACAATGAAAAAGGTCTAGATATAGTTCAAAAGTAAGCATATGCATTGTTGAGTGAAATAGTGACTTGCAAAATGTCTATCGATAATGCTAGAATTGTGGTTAGCGGCTCTCACATCTAGTAGTCTTTCACACGTTGTATTTGCCGGGAAAGTTCGGCGGCACGATTTCTATACAGTACAATGTACGAAAGCCTACTAGAGGTGAGAGCTGCATATCTAATTTTGCTTCCTATATATATTCATCGCGGTTGATCCTTGGTAGTCAATTTGCCGTCGTACTCTGATGACGATCAAGGAAGGTTGAAACACGTCAATCCGTGTAACTGAAGGTAGTTTTGCTGTTGTTCGACGGCTGGTTAAATGCAATGGGATTGGTACTCACTTTAAGTTCGCAAACTTGATTTACGATTTGTTTTCATCTCCCGCGCAATCTATGAGTGTTTAATTGTATTACCTATTTATATATGTGGCGAAAGCTGAAAAAAGTTAATAGTCTTGACTGCATATAAATTGTGCAGCCGACATTTCCAGGGAAGTACAATGTATGCGAGACTACTAGTGATGAGAGCCGCGTAATTAATTTTCCTTTCAATATATGCGCATTAAGGTATGATCCTCGCTAGTCAGTTTTCCCTCGTACTCTGATGATGATCATGGGAAGGTCGAAACGCGTCAGTACTTGTTACTGACAATCGTTTTGTTGTCTTTAGTTGCACAAGTAGAAGAATTTATTAGAGGGTCAGAAAGATTATAATATCAAAGTTTTATCTGGCAACTTGCCATCTGACCGGACAATTGAATAAGATCAAGATACAAATCAGAAGTAGGGTCTTATATGGTTCAATTTAATAGTGCCTGGCAAATTTTTATCAAATATGATAGCAGTGATACTTAAAATTTATGAAAGAAATTTTCTTTCGGCTAATTTGTACCAGTTCCACGTAAAAATTCATATAACTAGGATTAAATCGAATGGAATAAAAGCTTGTGAATAATCTAAATACTTATGCTCTTTGCATAATTTGCTTACTGCAGGTGCGAGCTTTGTTTCAGTAAGCAACTCAGTGGGGCTAACGACAGGTTTTGCTAGAGACGGAGGAAGAACCAGCACTAGACATTGACGGTCAAATCTCGTCGTCGTATTATGTCGGGTTTCCGTTAGAGTAGCGAAATTAGGGCGGTGGTATTTCGAGTCTCTAGCATGTCGCCTAAGGTTGAATCAAAGCAAAAAACTTAACGTTTAGAAATATGTGGAAAGGTTAGATATAGACATATCGTTAAAAAAGATTATTACGGGTGCAGAAGAACAAGTTGCGCTTCCAGTCAATGTTCTCGCATAAGAATCTGTTAATGATGCTCAGGTTAACGGTCTTCCTAAACTCATGCTGTGTTAAGAATTTAGTCTGTGCAGGTAATGCGTTGAACATTTGTAGCTTCGGAAAAGAGGAAGACTTTGTTAAAGATGTTAGGAATATGGTTGGATTGAATTTAAGAGTTGAAGTTGCGTGTCACGTATGAATAACTAGGATGAGTGAAAAAGCAACTTAAGAACTTATGTGCGAAGGTTTCGACTGAACTATAGAAGTTGGAGACTTGCAAGGAGCCGGCGTTCACGATTTTTCTAATCATGAGGGAGTAAACACTGCAGTAATCGAGAATCGATCTGCTCAATGTTATAGGAGATAATGTTGAGAGGGCAGTAAAATTCGCTGGCATATAAAAAATGGTAAGTTCAGTTGTGACCAGAAGAATAAACCAAAGACAGCATGAACGGAAAGTATAATCTCATTCACATTCGTTTCGTGCTTACTGGCGTTTTATCAGTATCAGCCGGTATTACTCCCTTTAACCACTATATATTTGGGTGCGGAATGTGGGATAATAGGACAATACACTTTTATAAATGTCATATCTTCCTATTATCCCACATTCCTCACCCAAATATATAATGGTTAAAGAACGTAATACCGGCTCCTACTGATAAGTCGCCAGTAAGCACGAAACGAATGTGAATGAGATTATACTTTCCGTTCATGCTGTCTTTGGTTTATCCTTCTGGTCACAACTGAACTAATTTGTTACTAGGTTCGCAATACCTAATACATACTTGCATATATAGTAGCTCTCCGCAACAAACAGTATTGAGAGGGCTGTAAAATTCGCTGGCATATAAAACAAGTGGTAATTTGTGGGCTTTGAATAATTTGAGTTGCATTATTTATAGTCCTCTGCTCATTGTGCCTGTTTGCAAACTCACAGACACAAACGCTTACACATTTACCAATCAACTAAAGCACGAATTAGAAAACCGAGTCATAATTGTTGCCATCCACATATTCAAATGAAAACCCAGAATGTATATAAATGAAAGATTGTAGAGCGAAGTTTAGTATTCTCGAAATAAATGGCCATTATCTGGCCACGAATAACAAAATTCAACAACAATTTACTAGTATCCAGGCAAGACCGAACAGTCCCTCGACTAGAATCAACAAACATTTAATCGGATTGGCAACAAACTGAATAGGAAAAAACAGATGCGCGTACGGTGATAGAAGTTTCCAAACAATATGAGCGCTCAACATTGCAATCCAAACGTGCGCTGTTACCATGTGAAGAATATATATATATATATATATATATATATATGTGTGTGTGTGTGTGTGTGTGTGTGGCGAAAGCTGCAAAATAGTTAATGTTCGTGACTGCATAGAAATTGTGCAGCCGACATTTCCAGTCAAGTTCAATGTATGCAAGACTGCTAGAGATGAGAGCCGCATATCTAATTTTGATTTCCATATATATTCAATGCGGTTTGATCCTCGATAGTCAGTTTGCCGTCGTACTCTGATGATGACCATGGAAGGTCGAAACGCGTCAGTGCGTTGCGGCTGGCGGTAGTTTTGTTATGTTGTTCGACGAGTGGTTAAATACAATGGAATTGGTGTTTACTTCAAGCTCGCAATCTTGATTCTTTTGTTGATGGTGTTTCGAATATCCTCTAAATCTCGGTTCCTATATGTTACTTAATAGAAATCCTTAGGTTTTTCCATTTTCAGTTGTGATTTCTAAGTGGGTTTGTGTGATATTGTCAAGCTAGTATTGTTAAGCTTTCGTATACAATATTTTTAGAACTACCGTGTTGTTGGTTTCGTGTTTCGCTAGGTAATTGGTTGTATATTGTAATAAGGTTTGAGAATAGAAACATTCTGATAGAAATAGTGATATCTAGAAAAGTAATTTTTTAACCGTCCATTATAGTTATTTTGGAGATGCAACCTGGATGTATCTTAATTGTATGGAGTTCAAGTTTAACATTTTTTTCAATTCAATTGAAGATATTGCTGTTCTTTTAAGCCATAGCTGCTTAATATTGGCCTGAGCAAGGTTTGAGGAGTAAGACAACCTAGAAAATGTACGCCTTAGAGTCATTCCAGTTTTTCATATTGTGCACTGCATGTACGATTCCAAATATTGATTTTGTATTCGAGATTAGATTATATATATATATATCTCAAAAAGAATAGGCCTAATCTTGGTTGTCTATGCTTGCCTTAGTATCAATTTGATTAGACGCTTTGTTTAGAACGCAATGACGGAAACATGTTTTGGATGTAATTTATTTGTATAGTATTACATGTCGTCAGTGTGAAACACATTCTTAACGATTTTTAAGAATATTGATCTAAAGTGATTGGTTTTGGAGTATAAAATGTAAGTCTTCTTGAATATTTTGCACTGATCGAGCTATACTTCATGGATTGCTTAGATAAAATAGTTTGATGTTATCTGCATATTTGATAATTTCAAACAGGACCAGAAGTATATACTACAGTCAGCATGATAAAGTTTATTATCTCATGTACCAGTTCATTTCGTTCTTACTGGCGATTGCTCTGTCGAGGCTGGTACCTTTTTTATGATCGGTATCTCTAAAGCCATTTTTTGATACTCCTTATAGACTGTATATATTATATGTTGATTTGGTTTTGATGTCGCTTTGCAGAATACCTTAAGGTAGGTTAACACAATTACTGCTTAAATACGCATTCGTATAAGAGATTGTACCATCTAACTATTCAAAATATGTAGTGGGTATATGGCGTAGTCCCGGCTCCTACTGACGAGTCCTCAGTAAGCACCAAAATGCCGTACTGATATTATACCTTTTTGTCATACTGACTGGTTTATCCTGCTGGTCCTATTTGATCTAATTTGTTACTGGGTACACAATACATTACGCACAATTGATGCATCGGTAGATAGCAGATGTTCTAGTTCCACCTTTTTGGGTGGGCACCATAACGGCCTTCTTCTACCCATTTATGACGGATTCTTCCCCCCAGATGGCGGTTATTAGTTTGTGTGGATTCTTCTGGACCTTTGTTTCAGTGAACGTGAACATTTCAGACAGAAGGCCACTGACTTCGCGGGATTTTCGGACACTAATGAGACCGAATATTTATGTCATTTCATCAAAAGCAGGAACCTCCATCTTGTTACAATTTCGGGGGGTCAATTTATCATTAATAAAGCCGTTTCCAATATGTGGCGGATTGACGATTTTTGGAAGTGTTTCAGTAACTTACAGCGCTTATAGTATCGTGATATAATCTCCACTACTTATACGTCAGATTTGAGCGTACTATTAAAATAATTTGTTACGTTTCTGTCATATTTCCAGCTTATTAGCGATACTAAGATAGTGTTGTTCGTCATCCGCCGCGTAGCTTTTGAAGCTTACGAAAGATGGTTCGATCTCTTAGTTTATCAACAGATTCCCAGATTTTAATAGTTTACTGTTGGTGGAGATAGCACACGTATTCACAAGCTTTTTCATTGGAAGACAAGCCGAGACTTGCTGAAGCTTTTCCTTCTTAGCGCTCCAGCTTCTATTTAGTACGCTATCAGCTGTAGCTACAGGTAGCCCAGCAGGCACATATACGTCTCTGAAATCATTCTGCACATTTGTATACGTTTTCAACCTACAATTATTCGAATGCAATTTAAGTTGTCCCACGGATCGGAATTTCAATCTCATTCTCGCGGCCAGAAGACTGCAATCGTACGCTCCAGCGTTCTGGACAGAAGACAACCAATGCTTGCCTACCAGAATGTGGCCTTTCTGAATACCTTGACATGGCAGCGTTCCATTTGCTGGAATCTAATCGCTGCGCTTTGTCACAAGGTACTGCTCGTGATTCTGGAAAATTGAGTTCACCATAAAAATTTAAAGGTTTAAAACAAGATTGGAGAGATTCACGCTATTATTACAGCTATTTAAAGTCAGGGGTTTTCTTCCAACAGCTCCATTTGACATACAGTCGAGAACTAGTTTGGCGTTGAAATCTTTAGGGTGTCGGATTGCTACTCGATGTCAAAGGTCAGACTTTATCCGCAGCAGCTTGTTTTTGTTTATCCGCTCTGTGCATCAGTCGATGAAGTATGAGGTCATTATTATTTGTGTATTTCATATTTGTTTGTGGGCTATAAGAAAACACCAGATCACCCTTTCCCAGTGGAATGGATGGCTATGATTCAGTGTCATCCTTCTCGTAGATTAATTGCCAACCAAAGCGGACAAGTAACTGTTGCCCGTTTGTTTAATTTCAAAGTTTTCTTTATTTTGGTTGATCTGCCCACCATAGATAACTGGCACCATTGGTCCACAATAGCTGACATTTTAAAAGCGCCATAAATAGCTTTCGATCCTTTTTGGATTAGTGAAAGCATCCGCGCAAAATACACACCAGGATCTGAACTTCGACTGTCCGCGACTATTTGAGTCGTTAGCCTTAAATGCAGTGATAGTGTCAGCAAAGCAACTCTGACAACGCCTTGTGGCTGTAACAAGCTTTTCTGATTTGATTGTATATTGCGATGATTTTTCGTTGATATTTCCCTGTAATGCGATTAGTGTTTCTTCAAGTACTAATATGTTATATCGAAGTGAAAAAGTCAATGAATTGAATTTGACAGTGATTTCTTTCTCCTTTTTATTATTTAACAATTGTAAATAATAATGTATAGGCAATGAGATATCCGTTATGTAAAAAAATGTACATCAATGAGGCTTAAACTACAAATAAATTATTCACGTATATATATATATATATATATATATATATATATAATATCAATATCAATAGTTTGGTTTAGGCCCTAAGAAAGCAATAGATCTTCTATTCCTAAGGATAGAATTACATGCATAACTTACAAATTTACTTTATTTGCTTTTCATATGTAACTGGATAGAAAACATACATATTTATTTATTTAAAAATTCTGTCTTTGAAGTCATCACTTTATTCAATATGAAAGAGCTTTTAAATTCAATGCATATGAATTAGTTTTACTGATGTATAGCCTCAAAATAACCCAAATTTACTGCTCATTCTTTTTTGAGTGAGTGTTGTGTTTTCTTGATGTGGATTGATTTGCTGGTTAGACGAAGTAGTGCTTCTTGATATGTCGTTGACGTATGCGCCTACGGAAGTAGCCAGTGTCTTGTCGATATGAAAAATACAATCGAATGTAGCAGGTGAATCTCGGTCGTGAAAGATTACGCAGGCAAGCGAGAAGACTAATTAAATGTAATGGCGGCATAAGCACAGATTTGCCACACAGTCTTAGCAAGTTCACTTTATTTTAAGAAATTTTCGCTGTCTTAATTGGCTAATGGTTTTATCGGCACATATAAGTAATAACTTTTTAAACTTGAGTGGTTTTGTGTCTTATATCAGTTAAATTCTAGAACATGGTTAGTGCACTAAGCTATAACGTGTCAACGGTTGATTTTCTGCGGTGCAATTATGGATGATTCTGCGATATAGTTACATCTTGTAGCTGTTAAGTTGCTATCAACTTGATTCCGCCCCCAAACCACCCTTGTGTTGTTTTAATATATCAGCTAATGTCTGCGGTAGGGCTGAAATAAATATTATCGTAAGACGAAGGAAATAAGAAAACCAAATTATTTTTTTCTTTTGATGTAAAAGATTATTTCATTATACTTTACAGGGCTCACATGAACATGAAACGAAAATTATGATTTTTTTCGAAATTAACAACAAATGCATTAGCCTGATGTTCTGTATAAATTAAGTAACTCGTCTCCTTCGTAAACTGACGCCCTTGAGAAAAGTGAAAATTATTTCTTTCCATTCGGGAACACATCTGGCAACTGACATAATTTTATCTGTGTGTGCTTACTAATTTTTGTATAATGTTTTCTTGTATTTTTTCCTTGCACGCAGATTTAAGCATTTCTTTTCCGTTTTAGAATATCGATGAAGTTGATGGTATGGTCAATGATATGTTGACCATGTACACAAAAATAAACGAACGAATTCTGGTTAGTCCCTTTATTGATTCATTTACAGAACGTAAAATCTAAAACGCAGTATTTAGTTGAGCAAACAAAAACTCTTAAAAATAAAAGCTTAGAAGTAGAATATCAATTGAAGGCTGTTGAACTCTTGTCTTCGAGTTTTAAACTTTCTCAAGAACAACTTGATATTATCTCAAATAAAAATTTGCCTATTTCTCAAGAATTATTCTCTACACTTGCCTACGCTCGTGAGGTGAAAGAGAATTACAAATTTCTCCTGCAGGCACAACAAAAGGAAACCGGGTAATTACGCGCGTTATTATCAATGCACAGTGAAAGCATAATGCATTCTATTACAACCGGCATTGAAACTGCTTATGAGCGTATTTACCGATGGGTGCAAAGTAAGTTGCTATGCTTGAAATTGTCTAATGTGTTACTGTCATTCAATTCAGGTAAATCTTAAATAACAAATAATATCAGAAATTGTTTATTTTCTGTTGCGCACCCAGTAAAAAATTAGTTCAAATTGAACCAGAATGATAAAATAAAATCAGCATGAACGAAATGTATAATTTCATGTGCACATTCGTTTCGTGCTTACTGGCGACTCATCAGTAGGAGCCCGCTATATATTTGGGTAAGGACTGTGGGACAATTGAGCAGTTCAATCTCTTGTACGAATGCGCAATCAAGCCGTAAATAAACTAATATCATCTGAAGTCTTCGGCTATGCGACTTAAAAGCCAACTCACTATATATAATATATATAGCTTGTAAAAGGTACCAAAGCTATGGCTGGTGAATCGGTACATGTTACCAACACAGTGAATTTTGAGGTATGTTGTTTCACCAAAATTTGAGAATCACAGCTATTTCAGAACACCTGTTACTGCAGCAATTCCGTAAGCTCTGGTCTTGATCGATATCAATTATCGCTTCCACGGTAATTAGGACATCATTGAATTAAAGATATAACAGTTAGATACTGCTTGTTGAGTAGAACTTATATATATATATATATATATATATATATATATATATATATATATATATATATATATATATATATATATATATGAAATTCTGTATTAGGCGTTGCGCACCTATTAACAAATTATTTCAAATAGAATCAGAAATGGTGAACCAAATACAGTATGAATGGAACTTATAATCTCAGGGGCACATTCGTTTCGCGCTTGCTGGCGACTCATCAGTAGGAGCCTGTATTACGCCCTATGCCCACTATATATTTGATCAAGCAATGCGGAACAATTGGACACAATATATATTGTGAGCTAGACATTACTTAAGATAGCGAATTCATCCATCTAATAGAACAGTTCCGTCATCTGTTGCTACTTATCAATTTTAGCCACAACTGACATGGTTGGGATCTGAACCCGAGTTCTGAGTCGTGCAAGTAGATGATATGCCTTGCGTTACCGAGGCCGCTCAGTGCATGCAGCTTTCAGTTCTATGTCAATTTATGCGTTTTGGTCGGTCCTGCCATCTTTTCGGTTATAGTAGATATCGCTTTCGATCTGAAGCTCCGCCTAGCCTCCGCTTTTCGTTACTATAAGCATGCCATCTAGAAAAGTGATATTGAATTCCATCATAATAACAGGATTTGTTTCTTTTGCTGTTAGTAGTAATTAAACTTTTTTAAAGTTTCAAAATGCAACTAATCTGATCGATTAGGTTTGGGCCGTATTCTGCATTCACAATGTATTTTAGTTGTGCTTGTTTACAGCAGTTAGTAAAATAGTTTTTTTATATTGAAATGTAATTTTAGGTGAGTTCCGTTCACGAATTCAAGAAACGCCTGAAGTTGGTGGTCTCTTGCGAGACGCAACCGCTCAACTTTATGAAAGGCCAGTACTTTTCAAGTAAGCTATTCTTTACATTTTTAAAAGCTAAACATTCCTGTTACATTTTGCATAATGTGTGGCTGAAATTGACAGGCTTAAACATTTTTGTGGCAATTAATTGGCCGGATTATTGGCTTATCAAACCAAGGGTATAAGTACGTCGGGGTTTTATTATTCTATGGATTAGGAATTCTACTAGATCATGCTTTGGATCCTATTAGGCAATTCTTTATACAACAGTCAGCAATATTGGATAATCAAATATTTTCATTGGTTAGCGTTAATGTTGTGGAACTCTTCTGAGTGATGGGACCGGTCAGCACCCAGTCATGATGAAGATTGACACGACGTGTTCTTGGAAATAAGGACCAATCTGATCATCCACAAGATAGTTCATGTTGCTTTTCCTGTCTACTTTCATGGTTTTAGTTTCTTGTGTTTTACTAAGCATTTTATTAACATTATCAAAATAATTCCTTAATGGTAAAAGAAGAGAAACTGGACACGTTTGGTTGCCATTGAAATATGCTAATCGAGTTTGGAATCATGGGGATAATGAGTTAAATAAATTCCTCGAATTAGCCAACCAATTAGGTGAATTAAAGTTTACATTGGAAAAAGAGAATAATGATGAATTACCCTTTTTGGATGTGAAAATAAAACGGAATGGTTCCAGATTGGAAAGAGATATCTTTAGAAAAGAGACTTATTCACGACTACTTCTTAATTTCTTATCAAATCACCCATATGGAATGAAAATAGGCATTCTTAAATCCATGATATTAAGAAGTCTTAGAATAGTGAAAATAGAAAATAGAGATAGGGAAATGAGGAGATTAAAAGAAATATTCAAACTAAATAGCTATCCGTCAAGTATAATAGATAGATTAATAGATGAGATGTTACAGATTTTTAACAATAATATAATAAACAAAGTAAAGAAGGAAACGGAACCGGATAAGCACAAAATTATGGTATTACCTGATTCTAAATTGAGCAGGAAAATTAGAATAATAGCAGCTAAATACAATATTAAAACAGTTTTAAGACAATCGCTTACTATAGGCAATAAACTACCTAACCAAAAAGAAAGAGTAGAACCCCTCGAGACATCAGGAGTATATGCGATACCTTGCAAAGAATGTAATCTCAGGTATATAGGCGAAACCATGCGACCTATAAAGGTTCGTAGAGGTGAAAATAAGACAGCCTGCAAATATGGACACATTCAAAGATCAGACCTAGCTAGGCATTCGAAGGAAACGGGTCATGAAATAGACTGGGAAGGATGTAAACGCATCGCGTTATGCAACTGCAACAGATTAACTAGACTAATTAGAGAGTCAATTGAAATAAAATCAGGAAAAGGTGTAATGAATGTAACACCGGTAGAAAAATCATTGGGCCCAATATTTAATGAAGCATTTTCTATGGTCAGAAAACGTGAGGCTGCGGAACATGAATTAAGTGGGAACCTAAGTAAAAAACCTCGCTTATAGAAAACTGGTTGCGAAGGATCTGTACCAATATCAATTTCCTATATACTTATTTTTCTCAATAAAAATGTTCCAAAAGACGGTATACCGATTTAGCAAGGGTTAGTAGATAGAACATTAGATAAGACACATTTGACTTACATTGTCGCTTATATTTTCTATATTTATGTAAGGTAGGAATATCTTAATAAATGTATAATACGTTAGTCATAGAGAAGATATTCATGGTTAATAGCTACCATGTATCCTTTTAAGAGGAAACCAAAATGTGATAGATAGACGGATATATAGATAGGCCTATGGGTAGATTGATAGGTTTATTCTATACACATAATATATATATATATATATATATGACTCACACTGTTGCTTATATTTATATATATATGTTTTTATACATATTTATATGTATTTTATATATTTATATAAGGTGTGAATAAATAAATATACAATTTGATTAATTGGTAAATAAAAAAAACATTAAGAAAAGAATAAAATAATAATTTGAAATATGCAAACGTATATATATATATATATCTATATATATATATAGAATTAGGGATGTTGGTCTCATACTGTTACTTATATTCATATATATGCTTTTATACATATTGACATGTATTTTATATATTGATATAAGGTGTGACTAACGTAATAAATAAATATATAATAAGAATAGAAATTATTCATATTTAATAATTATCAATGGTCCTTTTTCTCTCTCTCTCTATTTATATATATATATATAAAGGTTTTACGATATTATATTTAGATATATATGTATATAGATATAATGAATTATTTTAGTCATATGAGCAAATATTCTTATGCAATTATTTCCAATAGTTGATTAACTTCGCAATGTGCTTACGATTAGTTTTTTGAAAAACGTTAGTTGTCCAGGCTATCTCTATCTTTCTCTCTTAATCGTTCACCTAAGCGTCGATATAACATTCACTCTCCATCCATCTACGTTACTTGCTGCTCCATATTTGAACTAATTTGTTGCTATGTGGCGCAATACCTCACACACCATTGTATACATTAGAGTTCCTGGCTTTAAATAAAATACAGTATATGATAGTCAAGGTTTTAGTTTTAGCATTTTTAAATTTTGATTACCGTGACATAGTAGCAATACAGTTATAACAAATAACAAAAGGTTCGATACTGTCTCTCTCCCCTAAAATATTCTGCATACGAGATGAGATGAGGTATAGGTGAGGTAATGATTGTTCTGCTAATTATAAAAAGTTATATATTGAGTTTAGTTACTGAGACAAATTCTATGATTAAAATAGTGTTGAGTCAAATATATATAAATAGAATGGTTTTGGAACGAGGTTACCACATTTGCTTAAATCTGCTATTGTGATCAGTGTTGTGTTGCCTGATGATGGTGCTGGAAAGTAGGCACCGAAACGTCGCCAGTAAACAAAGATGTGATAGAACCGCATTTCCAATTGAAGTAAAAATGAGTCAACCCGATCAAAGACAAAACAAAATTGGAAATAGTGATAAATCGGATCTTTGTGTAACTGCCCGTGTAAAGCTATTACCCGCGTACGCAAAACGCGGCATTGATAACCTGAATGCTTACACACCGCAAAATATTGAGTGGCTGAAATTGACAGGCTTAAACATTTTTGTGGCAATTAATTGGCCGGATTATTGGCTTATCAAACCAAGGGTATAAGTACGTCGGGGTTTTATTATTCTATGGATTATGAATTCTACTAGATCATGCTTTGGATCCTATTAGGCAATTCTTTATACAACAGTCAGCAATATTGGGTAATCAAATATTTTCATTGGTTAGCGTTAATGTTGTGGAACTCTTCTGAGTGATGGGACCGGTCAGCACCCAGTCATGATGGAGATTGACACGACGTGTTCTTGGAAATAAGGACCAATCTGATCATCCACAAGATAGTTCATGTTGCTTTTCCTGTCTACTTTCATGGTTTTAGTTTCTTGTGTTTTACTAAGCATTTTATTAACATTATCAAAATAATTCCTTAATGGTAAAAGAAGAGAAACTGGACACGTTTGGTTGCCATTGAAATATGCTAATCGAGTTTTTGCAATTCCGAGCTGCATTATTGGTATTTTCAGCCCAATATGGTTTGCTCTTTATCATTACACGATCGTGATTGACTCGATGGTTCACGAGAGACATTGGTGATCAGTGCGACCCATTGTCATTTTACAGCCTACGCTTAAATATTAATATGCTCCATCAGTATAAGTTAGTGATTTATCAATTTTTATATGCTGCTGTATTGTTGTTTATGCGGATGGCGATTATGATAAAAATGGTGGTGATATTGGGATTAGTGTCACTGCCATTATTGTACATCTTGTTCGATCCTGTTACGCTGACTCATCTTACTCTTCTGAAGTAATACTGGTTTTTGAACCATTTGGAATTGGCTATCGCGCTCGACAAGAAATAAGTGTTGCCCCTCCATAATTCACAAATGATCTAGATGGGCTTCTTCAGTAGTCTTCAATGTTTCCCGTAATATTCATTGCTGGTAATGATTAGTCTATTTACTTTAAGTTTGCCGACATAACGTTGATGTTTTCTGGAAGGGAAGTTCTAGGCAGCATATGGCTAAGCTCAAATACTCAGAAATTTGCACAGATTTTTTATCCGAGACCGAAGATTTTGTGGACGAAAAGCTGTTGCTAGTTGTGACCAAGTGGGTTTATATGAGATAGCCGCTGCTATTGGATGGCTCTGCTTCGGCCGCTTTGATGATGCCTCCAATTAGTTTTTTAAACCAATATATTGTCGTCTTTATATTCTGCTTAACGACAAATCAAGTAAACATTTCTTTCGATACTTGATTTTCACGCTAAGTCACCATGATTTGAGTGTCAGAAAGTATTGGCCAATATATAAATATAATTTTTAATTGATAATTTTAAAATCTGAACTGTTCTATTTTGTTACTATTTCCTGGTAGAGGAACATAGGTTGCATTAGCTGTGGTGCTGTTGCCTACGACTTATTACGCATCCTGCTTAGTAAGCTACCGAAGAAATTCAGAAGAATGGTGGATCTACCGAATTGATAGACCGTTGTTTAAATGAGCAGGTATTATCCTCGACAGTGGTTATTTCATCACGCTACTACTTAAGAGGCTTTTTAATTAGGAAAAATCTGTTGGAAATTAGTGGGCGTTCGAGTAAAGTGGAAAGGCCTGGAATGTCTTTTCCTTTAGATACAGGTTTCCTTGACACTATACGATGCAAACCTCCATCTCGTTTTTATATAGGTGTTTTAATAGCTATGACAAACAGTGTTGTTTGAATACGTGGTTTCTCTGTGACGAGTTATTCGCTTTAATCACTAAATTGCTACTGGTATTTAATACAAACTTTACCATTTGAACCTAAAAAAATCATTTTTATTGGTCGAAGCCCTTAAGAATACTTTTAAATATAAATATCAGTTAAAAAATAAACAACTGATTTCAATGTCCATTTACCTGGATGAACTGTTACCTGTCAGGTAACACTCAAATGTTACTTGGCTTTCAAAAGGTTAAGATTAAACTGGCACAGAGGCACTTCTGATGAATGGCTGGGGTCCCAGAATATGTAGACCAGTGATCCTATGGCTTGATGCGATTATGTGCCACGTGGGTTATCTAATCATGCTGTATCGCACCTTCATTAGTCAATGCATACTGTGTAAATCCAGTGAAAATGCCTGCTGGATTCGGTTTTTTTGGTATAGGCTCTTCAGGAACCCATCGTGTTTAAAACATAAATTTCTATTTTTGCATGCAAGATTAATAATTAAACCGAACTTGAATTTTAATTATTTATATACGGATTTGAGAGCGATCATTTTCACAGAAGTAGAATGAGAAGCCAAACAGCATTGTTCATTTCATTAAGGTCGTGTTTACAATGCATCTGTATGCACAGATTTACTGTACGCTAGTGAAACTTGGCCCCTTGGAGTTGATGATTTGAGACGCTTACAGGCATTTGACCATCGTTTGCAAAAAATAGTAGTTAGAGCATCAGATTCCGAAGCAGACGTGCCCAGGCTCAAGCTCTGTTCACGGCAAATTCTGGCCAGTACGTGATGAATTCCCAATAATGGCGAAACCGGTCTACTGGATGAATTGCCTTTTCTACACTATACAATTCTTAGTTTATACTTAATGGGTCAGGTGTTTATATCAAGATCGCAACCTTGATTATAGTAATTGTTATCACCGCCCGCGCAATCAATGTTCGCTTAATTATATAAGCATATTACATGTTGGTTACCAAAAATAAATAGCCAACGTTGCCATCCGTAGACGAATTTTTGGATTTACCAACAAGTACTCGTTAGAAAAAAATAGAGCTCCGGCAACTTCGTTGGCTTTGTCACGTTTTGCGTAATCCCTGATATCGATTGCCCAGTAGAGCTATGTTCTCTCATCCATTGCCAGATTGGCATAAGAAACAAGGTTGGCAGATTTTGACACGGCAGAACCAGTTGAAATCACTTACATCCAAATTAAGTAGTATAGGATCCACTCGTCTGCAAGGATGAGGTCCACGTGCGCATCATAATTCTGGGTTAGAAACCCTGCGCGATATGGCATCGAATCGAGCTCAGTGGTGATCCAGTTGTAGATATATAGTAGAATCATCTTCGTAACTTGATTTTCTTAGTAGGACAGAGTCAGCTGCGAGTTTTGGTTTTTTATGACGTCTTAAAGTAAAACTCGCAAAGAAGCTGTATTGCTTATGTTGACTGCCTTAAAGCTGACTTTGCTATAATACTGCTATTTGGAGATTTAGCTTGCCCCACCTCTATGAGTTATCTAGATAAATATACTCATAATAATTAGGTACTCTCTCTCTCTCTCTCTCTCGTAAATCTCATTAATAATTTTTGGCCTTAATTATTTTTGTCGTTATTTATAAAAATGATATTGCTTTTTCGTTTCGCTTTTTATGGTTATATGGCTGTGAAACATTAGTTACTAATGGCTTTTTATGTTTGTGCATGATTATGCTGTTTAATTTCATTCTTTTGTAATTTGTTGCAAAGTTACGCCTTTGACGAATACGCTATGACACGGCGCAGTGTTACCGTTAACATGTTCATTGAAGCTTTAACTAAAGGAAAACTCGTGATGGATGACTCGGTTTCTCCTCTTTCTCAGCCAAAAGTCAATCGTATTAAGCCTATTGAAATTCAATCCCATGATCCACTACGCTACGTTAGCGACATACTTGCATGGATCCATCAGTTCACTGCGTTAGAAAAGGAGTATTTATCGTCACTGCTATTAAAATGCAAAGGTCAAGGTGAGCTGAAATAGTTGCTTCACTATTTTGTGTGTTTTCTACATGGTGTGGTTTTGCAAATTATTTTTTATATTTTGGTTATTAAGAAAAACTGGTTCGCTTATCTTTAATGCAGTTAAATCCCGCGTTGGAATAAGTTGCGCAACCATAGCGTTTCTTGAAAGCATTATTAAAGCGGTGTTCCTATTATCACACTAGACGTGACTATTTTTAAGTTAATGTAACAAACTTTCTAGGGATTTAAATACTACTATTCGTAAAAGCTATTGCTAAAATGCGATAGCCGAATTAGTATTTATAAATATGAACTCTTTCGATGAGCGGACCATTAATAAAAAGTTCTCGAAGTTTAGAACTGAAATATTGGAAGTAAAAACTTTGGCGGAAAAACAGCAGCCTTTTTGGACAACAAAGACCAGATCATTTCCTTGTGTAGTTTTGGTGAAAATCGTCGCGCGTTTCGTGTTTAATATACCGTAAAAATTTTGTTTGTTAAATTTTCGATCAACCATGTCTGTTGGCTTCATCCAAACTGCTCTCCTTGAGTAACGAATAACTAAAATAACAAAGACAAAAATGCTCTATGCAGATTGCGAAAGTTTTCAAGTTGGCTGTGCTCGCCCTGTTTTAAAAAAAATCTCGTATTTTTCTGATGGTGTTGGGCATTGTTTTATTAGCTTACGTGGTAAATTTTGGTGAGTTATATTCATCAACTTTTTCGTACATCCAATGGATTTACTGGCGCACATTTATGTAAATTTGTAAAATAAAGAAGATTTGAGAGATACATTCAAAGCTTTGTAATATATAGTTTAATGATTCTCAGAGTGCTGAAGCTGAAGCCAATCTTTGCCTTGCGACAAATTGATTCTGCAATTCGATTTATCAGCGCGTAAGTGTGGAAGCATTCATATAATTAAACGATCATAGATTGTGTAGGTGGTGATAACAATTATTTAAATCAAGTTTGCGAGCTAGATACAAATACCAGTCATATATATATATATATATATATATATATATATATATATATATATATATATATATATATATATATATATATATATATTCATTGTACTCTTCCTGTGTGCAAAATCAACGGTTTTATTAAAGCTCGCATTTCAAATGAATATATATATATATATATATATATATATATATATATCTGGGAGTATAAACTAAGAATTATATAGTGTATAAAAGGCAATTCACCTAGTATACCGATTCTGTCCGTATTGTGAACTCTTCACCTACTGTCCAGAGTTTGCCGCCGACAGTTCCCAATAAGGCGAAACCGGTCTACTAGATGAATCGCCTTTTCTACACTATACAATCCTTAGTTTATACTGACAAATGTATAAACATAAAGTGTAAAATGATTTTATCAAGATCGCAACCTTGATTATACTAATTGTTATCGCTTCCCGCGCAACCAATATTCATTTAATTATATAAATGATCATTTCAATACCACTTTCCCATGTAGTATGGCACTCTGTTTAATAATGACAGAGTGCGGATGGTTAGTTGGAACTTTGTGTCTAAATGGATGTTGTAAGAGCTCCACCTAAAAGAAAAAAGACTAACCGTGTTACATTAGTTAGTATATAACTGAAAATTGTGTGTAGTGTGCGGCAGGGTGGCTCAGTGGTTAGAGCACCAGATTCCGAAGCAGACGTGCCCAGGTTCGAGCCCTGTCTGCGGAAAATTCTGGCCAGTATGTGATGAGTTCCCAATAAGGACGAAATAGGTCTACTGGATGAATTGCCTTCTCTACACTATGCAGTGCTTTGTTTATACTGACACATGCATGTATATTATGTATGTATATCAAGATTTAATAAATGTTATCACCGCCAGCGAAACCTATGTTCGTTTAATTATATATTTGTTCAAATTAATGCCACTGCAATACAATTAGCGCGGTTAGTTGGAACTTTAGGTCAAAAGAGATGCTAATCAAGAAACACTAGTTAATATATAACTGAAAATTGTGTGTATTATGTTGCAAGGGGACTCAACAGATTCCGAAGCGGATGTGTCCAGTGTTTAAAATGCACATATACGCGCAGTCTTAATATACGCTAGTGAAACTTGACCTCTTAGAGTTGATGATTTGAGACGCTTACAGGCATTCGATCATCGTTGTTTGAGAAGTATAGTAGATGTTGGTTACCAACAACGAATAACTAACGTTGACATCCGTAGACATATTTTTGGATCTGCCAATAAGTGCTCCTCGTTAGAAAAACAAATAAGGCTCCATCAACTTCGTTGGCTCGGTCACGTTTTGCGTATGCCCTCATTTCGATTACCCAGTTGAGCTCTGTTCTCTCATCCAGCACCAGATTGGACAGATTTTGACATGGCAGAAACAGTTGAAGTCACATCCAAATTGGGTAGTATAGGACCCACTCGTCTGCCAGGATGGGGTCCTCGTGCGCATCATAGTTCTTGGTTAGAAACCCTTAGCGATATGGCATCGAATCGAGCTCAGTGGGATCTTATTGCAGATGTCTAGTAGAATAATCTTTGTAACTTTCTTTTCTTAGTAGGGCAAAGTTAGCTGCGAGGTTTGGCTTGTTTATGATGTGATACAGTGAAACACGCAAGGAAGCTGTATTGTTGATGTCGCCTTGCCCGAATGCTAACTTGGCCATAATGGTGTTGTGGCGAGGTTTAGTTTTCCTCATTTCTGTGAGTTATCCTGATAAACTTACTCATAGTAGCAAGATATTCCTTCTCTCTCTGCCTATCTTTCTCTCTCTCTCTCTCTCTTTCGTAAATCTCACTAATAATTTGTCTGAAATATTATTTCTGCTTTCATTTATATACTTTTTTCACTCATTATTATATGGTAGTGAAACATTAGTCACTTTTGACTTTTGTATGGCTGGACATGATGATGATGATGTGCCCAGGTTCGAACCGTTTCCGCGGCAGTTTCTTGACAGTTCATGAAAATTTCTCAATAATGACGAATTGCCTTTTCTACATTACACGATACTCGCTTTATACTAAAATGTATATATAATTGAATTTGTGTTTATATCAGGCTCGCAAACTTGATTTAAGCAAGTTTAGAGGCTGATTAGTGTGATAGTTGAACCACAGAATTCGATTCCTTCTTCCTCAGCCAGCTCATCCTTTTAGCCTGTCTCGTATTCCAGCGTTGCAGTTCCCTCACTTGTTTGTGGAAACTCACTTTATCAGGATAAGAGGCATGTCGAAGTTGAGTTACCAATTTTTATTAAGGAATTGTAATGATTATAATACATTTGCTATGATTAAGGCATTCCTTCAACAAATTACCTTATAACAAAATTCTCATTGTTTAAAAGAAACTGACTTTTTATTGGACAATTCAACACAGTCAAACTTGATATTCATCCTTTGACGTACACACACACACACACACACACACTCTGTTTCTCGTTTCGCATTACTTGAACGTACTTATGCAACTGTTTATAAACACTTGAGTGTCGCGTGGGTCATGCGTTTTCTCGTTTTGTCAGAATTTCGTTTACAACGCTCCTGGCATTTGTTTTTATTTAACAATAATTGATTGCGCGGGTGGTGGTAACAATTATTTAAATCAAGTTTGCGAGCTTGAAGTAAACACCAATCCCATTGTATTTAACCAATCGTCGTTGTTGTTCGACAACTGGTTAAATACAATGGGATTGGTGTTCACTTCAAGCTCGCAAACTTGATTTAAATAATTTGTTTTGATTAACGCTTTCGATTGAACCACCGATGTTGACTCAATCATCCTTGACCGACTTGTCTTTTCAGTCTACCCTGTATTCTGACGTGTCACCTCCTTCGCCTGTTGGCTATTTGTGCCGCCCTCTCCGCCAACAAGTCATCCGTAATAAAAGGCGTGTCTAATTTTTGTTATAAAGCTTTATTAATGAATTAATGTCTTTCAATAAGATGCTTCATGTAAAAAAATATTTTCATGTATACGAAGCCTGAATTCATTGCCAGATAAAACTGCAACATCCGTTGCTCTCTCTCTGAGTTAACTGATACTAAGGCATACCGAAGTTTACTTTTTCAGTGATAAACTGCGCAATATTTTCTACGCTCGACGCGTAACTCATTTTTTGTTTTCTTAAGCAGAACTTCACGTTTGCTGCTCCTTTCGTGATGAATGTTTACAAAAAATTGAATTATACACCATTATCGGTTCAAAATTGTTTTTTTAATCATTTTTAATTTCTTGGTTAAAAATTATTTCATAATTATTAATGCATAGATAATTGTATTTCTTGTATGTGTGTATGTGTGTTAATGCGTGTTCACGTTTTAGAGGCGGAATCTGTCAAGAAAAGCTGTTTGGATCGCATTACGGAATCTGTTTGTCATCCACTGAAGGTGATTCATTTAACAGGAAATTATTCTTTTTAAATCGTTGGTACAAACTACAAATTGCATGAAATAGCAGTTTCAATAAGCTTACTATACCGTGTCTTTTTCCTTGTTGAGAACCTGCAATTTTAGGCGGGCATTTTTTGTTAGGCATAGAAATTGACCATTTAGTTAAGAGCGAAACAGCTCAACTCCTTCGCGTTTATCTCCATTCTCAATTCCAATAATGAAAATTGTGTAAACATGAAAATGAATGCAACCTTTCGACGAAGTTATAAATGCTATTTGACACTATTCTTTGCTAATCCGCTGGTAGGTATTGTACAGAGCATAAAACATGCGCAAAAATACAGTTTGGTTGAATTTAGGATTATATTTTCTCGTGCATTGAACTACTTTGCAGTTTAGATTTGTATATTTAAAAAAAGTTTTATCGCCGTTTTCTTTAAAGCTGTATGTTAATGTTTGAATGAATTGTTCAGCTATATTATTTTAATAAACGTTTGTCCCAGCTTTAACTTGATGCGTTGTTTTAATATTTCAGATGCGTATCGAACAGGTTTTGGCCTCTGAACATGATGTTGTTATTCTTTTTAAAGTGAACAATATGCTACATTTCTACTTGACAACTTTGCGGTAAATCTTGTTCGCTTTATTTATTTTGTAATAGCTCTTTAAAACGCTCGTTTTAGTCAACATCAAGGGGGAACAGATTTATTTCACATCACACTTTTAATTTGGCTGAAAGTTGTGAATTTTTCTTTAAATCAAGCTTGAAGTAAACACCAATCTCATTTTATTTAACCAGTCGTCGAACAACATAACAAAACTACCGCCAGCCGCAACGTACTGACGCGTTTCGACCTTCCATGATCATCTAAATAATAATTGATTTAAGTGGGTGGTAACACTTTAATCAAGTTTGCGAGCTTGAAGTAAACACAATCCTATTGTATTTAACCAGTCGTCGAACAACATAACAGCTGGCGGTAGTTTTGTTATGTTGTTCGATGACTGGTTAAATACAATGGGATTTGTGTTTACTTCAAGCTCGCAAACTTGATTTAAAGAATTCCATGATCATCATCAGAGTACGACGGAAAACTGACTATCGAGGATCAAATCGCATTGAATATATATGAAAATCAAATTTATATATACTGCTCTCACCTCTAGCAGTCTCGCATACATTGAACTTGATTAGAAATGTCGGCTGCACAATTTCTATGCAGTCACGAACATTAACTGTTTGCAGCTTCGGCCACATATACATATATAGGCAATACAGGTTAACAATAATTTATTGCGCGGGTGGTGGTAACAATTATTTATATCAAGTTTGCGAGCTTGAAGTAAACACCAATCTAATTTTATTTAACCAGTCGTCGAACAACATAACAAGACTATCGCCAGTCGCAACGCACTGACGCGTTTCGACCTTTCATGATCATTATCAGAGTACGACGGCAAACTACATATCGAGGATCAGTTAGCCGTCAGTGCATTGCGGCTGGAGGTAGTTTTGTTATGTTGTTCGACGACTGGTTAGATAGAATGGGATTGGTGTTTACTTCAAGCTCGCAAACTTGATTTAAAAAATTGTTATCACCAAATGCGAAATCAATTATTGTTAAATTGTAAATTGTTGTTTGTTGTCCACTTATCTTGTGCCTTGCTAATGAAAGACTTTTTTTAAATAGAATAAATTTACTGATCTAAATTCAAAAATGCTTCGGGGTGACGCATACCTGGCTTTAAACTACTATCTATGGCATTGCGATCGGTCAATCCAAGCTGATGATTCCCCATAGTTAGGCTCATGTTTATTGGACCCACTTTGTTCGCTATTAAAGACAATTGGTGCATTTTTGATACGTGTTAATAAACGAGGTTAAATTATTTGTTGTTTTAAGATGTGGAATTTGAGAAAAAATACTTTAACACACGGAAAAAATAAGCATGCGCACATATAAATATAATTGAAGTTCATCATCATTGTGGTGAGCAGGATATCGGATGGTTGAAACTGCTGATTTATTGCTGCGTAACAGCAAACTATATTCAATCCTATGTACGGACTATAGAAATAACATTCATTGGCCCATTTCTATTGTTTATGTATGCTTTTGACTAGGAAATTCTTTCTCTTCAAACTTCTGCTATGCGAAGTTGACGAGCACCACCGTTGGAGAGCATTAGCTTTTCAGCTGCCAGTGACAATAACTTTATTCAGAAATTGCAAATTTCTCTTAGCGTCTGGCACACATAGAATGGTGTTGCGTAGAGATTTATTATGCCACACTTCTGTGTTCTATCAATATAGATATACTCATATAAAATAGATACTCCTCTTCATGAATCACTCTACTTTAATTATTTAAAAATGATTATTGTTGTCGTTGTAATTATTTATATTATTTGTTTTTTATTTTCTCATGGTTATGTGACAATGAAATATCGGTTATTAAATTACTCTCATCAAGATTGCGATCTTGATCTAAACATCAAATCCATTAAGTAATTACATTTGTTAGTATAAACTAAGAATTTATAGTGTAGAAACGGAAATTCATTCACTTGAGCGGCAGGATGGCTCAGTGGTTAGAGCACCAGATTCCGAAGCAGATGTGCCAAAGTTCGAGCCCTGTCAGCGGCAAATTCTGGCCAGTACGTGATGAGTTCCAATAAGGACAAACCCGGTCTACTTGGTGAATTTCCTTTTCTACGCTATACAATGCTTAGTTTATACTGACAATTGTTCAGGTGTTTATAACAAGATAGTAACCTTGATTATAAAAATTGTTAGCACCACGCGCGCAACCAATGTTCGTTTAATCAGCTATTTAATGTTGTTGAATTCGTGTCTGTAACGATAATGAAGAATATAATTTTGCGGTTCCTGTGCCGATTTGGTATAGCTACCATAAGCCTGGTTTCCCTAACTCGTTAATACTGGAAAACATTTTTGACGAGTTTATAAGTCGCAGGCATTTTCAAGGATTTCGTTTTTTTCTGAAATATGAGAATTGAGGCACGAATTACTCTTAACTTATTGTTCCTTCTAGATCAATAACGAATTCGGACTGCGTGCTCCTAAAAACATTGGGTGAAATTCAAAATCTTTGCTGGCGCTTATTCTACGGAAATTTACAACAACAGACAGCTCAACTCCTTGGTCAGGTAGGCAATTCAGAATTAAATTACGCAGCAAATTTAATAGAGATGCATTTTTCTTTGTATATTGTAATAATGTTAGAGTTGTTTTGTTAGTATTCCATTTTAAAAATGTGGAAGCACTAGAGCAATTAAAGTTAACATTTTTAAATTTTACTTTTCGATAATAAATTTCGTTAAGGCTGGTGAGAAATATCATGTTTGTATTAGCTAAGGTACTAAACGTAAATAATTGATTGAATAAATAAGATTGCTATATATATATATATATATATATATATATATATATATATATATATATATATATATATATATATATATATATCATTTGTTTTAGCTCTCCGAAACAAGCAATCTATAATTCTTTAAATCAAGTTTGCGAGTTTCAAGTAATTCACAAAGTCGAATTGAATTATACCACACCGACACACACATATATTCTTAAATAAATACATAAACAAATTTAAAAAAATTATATTTCTTGTTAGGAAGAAAAACACATTAATAACAAAGTGGATAATGACCATTTATTTCGAGACTACTAAACTTCACTTTACAATATTTCATTTATATACATCCTGGGTTTTCATTTGATTATGTGGGTGACAACAAATCTAACTCAGTTCTATTTCTAATTTTTGTTTGGGCTGATTATTAATTATGTATGCGTATGTGTCTTTGTGTGTGCCTGTGTCATATAAATGTCTTTCTCGCTGTATTGCAAAGTAACGTCTGAGATGTGGTAATTCTTGAATTGATGGATTGGGGGGTAGTCCACTATTCGCATGGTTGGCTGTTACGTGTACGGATGTTATTGTCCCGGGTGTAGTCTTCCGTTTCCTCTTGTTCCGCAATTATGTTTTGTCCCTTTGGTACCAGCGCAGGTGCGGATTGTAGTGCTGAATGCTCATACTGTTTGGAAATTTCTATCTCCGTTTGTGCATATGTTTTCCCCCTTCAATTTGTGGCCAATCCGATCGAGATTTATACTATAGTGGGTAAAGGGCGTAATACCGACCCCTATTGATGAGCCGCCGGTAAGAACGTTACGAGATTGTACCATCCTATTTTCACACATTCCTCACCCAAATATATAGTGATTAAAGGGCGTAATACAGGCTCCTACTGATGAGTCGCCAGTAAGCACGAAACGAATGTTCACGAGGTTATACTTTCCGTTCATGCTGTCTTTTGTTTACCCTTCTGGTCATAATTGAACTAATTTGTTACTAGGTTCGCAACACCCAATACAGACTTGCATGAATATTAGCTCTCCGCCACAAACATTATCTAACTGACTAACGATATGTCTGAATTGGTAGCCGTATATCAGATTTTCTATACCGTATTCATAATTTGCGATTGGATCATCGTTAGTCAATTTACCGTTTTCCACTGTTGATAACCATGCACGGTCGAAACACATCACGGATTGCCGACTAACTGTAGTTTGGCCATTTTGTACGAATAATGCAACGTTTCCCTGTTGTGCAACTGGTTCAATAAAATAGGATAATTGCTGGATTTGCAAATTTTCCCGTATTTTTCAATATTTAAGTTGTTTGGAATTTTAAAATATATTTCGCTTAGAAGTAATCTATAAGCGACGCAATAAAGCGATTTAACAGGTCTTATTCTCATGATTGATTAAGCTTTAATTACGTTAGTAAATGTATTTCAACGTCTCATTGTGATGTCAGGTAATTGGCTTCTAAAAGCAATTTAATGTGGAGAATCAGGCTTCTCTAGATTCCCGCTTCATATCCCCCTAGGTCGAAAAAACGGCTCATCTGCATCATACCTGCATCCTATTCAGAAAAATTTATGCTTAGTGGCCAGCATTTCTGGTGTAGCACTCGAAATTGATAAACACATCATAGTAGCTGATCTCACTTTAAAATTGCTATCCCAGGAAATATTGACTGGAGTAATTCATTTTCTTATTTGTAAATGCTCGTGTATTTAATTCGGAGCCTAATGTTTGTTTTTCATTAATTATATTCTGTTACTTCGTTTTTCGCCAAGCAAATCTTCAAATTACTTCAAGCAAAATTATGAATTTTTTTCTTGCAGTTGGAACCTCCTAGTTCAACTTTGCCAGCTTCGGTAAATTTGCGTTCTGTTCTTCACCTGCTGGTTACCATACTGGCTACTCAGGATATCTCACTACTGTCGCAGGAGGCACGTTCAACTCTTCATCAAAAGGTGTGCTGAAGATGATTGCTTATCAATTATTTTGTATTTAAGGCTTGGTGCTGAACATTCCTCAATTGTGACGAGCAATTTAAAGCTTATTTTGCATTTCAAGAATTGGTAAAATCAATTTGATACTACTTGTCATTATAGGCGTTTATTGGATCGTATACTCCTGTTTTTGTGACTATATCGTAACCTGACATGGCAGAAACAATTGTAGTCACTTACATCTAAATTGGGTAGAATAGGACATACTCGTCTGCTGGGATGGGGTCCACGTGCACATCATAGTTCTTGGTTAGAACCCCTTCGTGGTATGGCATTGAGTCTATCTCAATGGCGATCTTGTTGCAGATGTCTAGTAGTATCATCTTTGTAACATTATTTTCTTAGTAAGGAAAAATTGCTCGTGAGATTTGGTTTTGTTTATGACTTTATACAGTGAAACCCACAAGGAAGCTGTACTGCAGTATTCCTTGTACTCATTGACTTGATCACTTAATGTGTTGTATAAAGGTTTAGTTTGCCTTCTCCTTCAATTAGTTATCTTTATATATATATATATATATATATATATATATATATATACTCCTTAGTAACTAGAGTGCTCTCTGTTCTCTCTCTGTGTGCCTAAATTGTTATTTTGTTTGTCGTTATTTATAATCATTTTTCGCTTCTTTTGGTTATATCGCAGCGAAACATTATTCACTTTTGGACCTTGTATGGTTGTGCATGATGAAATGAAATGATTATATCATAACCCTGTTTTGGTATCCATGAGATATGATGCTTTATATGTATATTTTAGGCTAAATGTGCCATGCCATTTCGTACTAATTAATTACCAGCAACTGCTATCTTTCGTGGGCTTCTGAGATCCCTTCTCATAGTGATACTAAAATCTGTGCTACCTTTAGGTTCTTGAAAACATATGTCCAGTTACCGGCTTATCACAGCTTGTGTTTTTGAGCTATTATGTTAATCAACACAGTTTGTTACTTGTAGAAGTTATTTCGCCTATAAACTATCGGTTTTAGTCACACTTTAGGTGTATTCGCTGCCGTTAGCAGTTTTAGACGTAAAATGACCATTTTAGTTAATTCTATGCGCATATAGATTGTTTGCAGTGCAGATCATGAACCATTGATTCGATTTCACAAAATAGCCGTGACTGTCATCGCCACCACCATACGCAGGCGACGTGGACATACACAAGTTTAACTCATATTAATCCAGACATGAGTCGACGATTTGACTGTACTGAAAAATAAGACTGTTACTCTATTATTGTTTACAGAATATAGGTCATGGGATTAACTCGTGGGTAAGAACATTTTCGTTATTCGGCCATTTTCAGAGCTTAAATATGCGCCCCGACTTGAAGGCTCTTCAAAAAAGCCTAGTGACACAGGCTGACCGGCGAAGACACTCGTTCCACTTTTGTCTCAAACATGCTGGTTCCTCTAATGATAGAAGTCGTAGACAGACTTGACTGCACTGCTAGAATAGACCGCTTTTCTGGAGAAAGACGATTGCCTTCCGTAATAACTGGCAAGGCTTTTGGATAATGCTGTCAGTTTGGCTGGCTAGGTCTCGTCACTGGTTTGTTGCTACGCTGCATACTTGTGGTCTAAGATGACAAAAGATACTTTAAAATCTGACTGAGAATCCTCTATTAGACTTCTTCAAAATAATAGAATATCTAAATCGCTTTATTTAATCTGAATTGATCTTAAATTGTGGTATTACTCTTACTATTAGTTTTTCTTGTCAATATTTTTTCTGGATTAAAATTAATTTTGCACTGCACATGCTTTTACATTTTTCCGAAAATATGCATGTTCCGGCGTGGAAATTTTACGCCACATATGCTTTAATGCCATTTTATTTATGGTTAATGTGTTTCAGATATTTGATGCCGTCATCGAGCCGATAATTAAGCATATCGAGGATACAGCAGCTCTTCTAACTCAACCTTATAAGGAGAAACGAACACCTCTGGATACTAACCGGGCGTTGGGTAATTTGGTTATCAATGACGTTCTATTTTTATGCTGTTTACTAAGACTTATTAATCATATCACTTTGTCTTTCCTAATCTTGCTTATTATAAACGATTTTGTTTTCTGCATTAAGCTGAACTATGTACCGAGTTTGTTCATCATTATCTTTTTTAGAGTTTGAACCAAGGCAAACCACAGTCTAGACAGATGTCTATAATTTATGCCTAATTTAATCAAATTATCTTACATAATTAACTTGGAAGTTGTTATTTGTTGCACACTGCGATTAGCACATCTACCCTAGCCACGTTTTTCTTTCCTGAGTGGTTGACTTGTACACTTAGTCCCGCATTGATCCGATTGATTCTAATTTCCAAGAACGCGTTGAATTCGGCTTCGTGGTGACTGGATGCTAACAGTAGTCTTGCTATGTTGTTCAACCGGTTAAATACCTTTGGCTTCAAATTTACTTTAAGCTCGCAAACTTTATTTAAATAAACGTACATATATTTTGTCGGCTATCAACTCCGTGATATGAAAAAAATGACAGGAAAACTATATTAACAGTTTTAAAATTCGTGGTTTGTGACTGACGCCGATTTATAAAATATCGCCTAAACTTATATTGTCAACTGTTTTGCAATGACCTAGCAATGTACATGAAATGTGACGAGAATGTAATATGGTTTTCGCCATCTTTATTTCAAATGTGAAGTTTCTTTTTATATCTCGTTAAAATTCTGCAACCGGCATTTCCAGTCAAGTAAAATGTATGCGAGACTGTTAGAGTTGAGAGCCTCATATCTAATTTTGCTTTCCATATATAGCTATTGTGGTTTGATCCTCTCTAGTCAGTTAGCCGTCGTAATCTGATGATGACCATATAAAGTCGAAACGCGTTAGTGCGTGTGCCTGATGGTAGTTTATCTATGTTGTGCGATTGGTTAAATACAGTGGGATTGGTGTTTATTTGAAGCTAAAAAATTGATTTAAATTGTTGTTATCTCCATACGCGCAATTATTGATTGTTTAATTGTATTACCTATATATATGTGGCGAAAGCTGCAAAAAGTTAATGTTCGTGACTGCATAGTAATTTTTCAGCCGATATTTCCAGTCAAGAATTGTGTGTGTGAGACTACTAGAGGTGAGAGTCGCATATCTAATTTTTCTTTGCATATATATGCATCACTAGTCTGTTTGCCGTTGTACTGTGATGGTGATCATGGAAGGTCGAAACCTTTTTTGAATGTGTGACTGATGGTAGTTTTGCTGTTGTTCGACGATTGGTTAAAGGCGATAGGATTGATGTTTACTTCAGAGAAATGCCTCTTTATACATATATGCAAATTAGTGCCATCTAGTTGTTGTCTAATCACGGTGTAAATTGAATTATGGTAGTCTTGCTCCAAAATTTTTCGGAATCGTTTTCAAGTGTTGTGCGTGATCTGTTGTTCTCATCTTATTATTGAATAATATGTGCTTTCTAAATATACTGGTATAATTTTGGAATCAGTTTAGTATGCGCGTTGATTAACGGGTTAGTAAAGAAAGGCTATTTGGGTGGTCATGTTTGGCATGAAAATTATTTTCATTAGATTCAAACGGCAATTAAACGTAATGTTATGCTCGAACTTTGCGTCGAACTCTATCTTTATTTTTGCTTTTCTACTGATTCTGATTTGGCCCATTGGTAGGCGTTGGTATGTCGGCGGAGGAGGCTGCGTACACAGTGAACTCGTTCTATGCCGTCCACTCGGCATTGGCTCAGCTCGACTTCACACAATCTCAACTGGAAACATTAGCGCGTCGTATAGACGCCGGCTTGGCTAACTTGACAGCTGAACAGACTGATCGATACATGTCTGTGCTTCCAGGTCTTCGCACTCTTGCCAATGTGTTAGCTGAAGATAACTCGTCTGAGGGTGCCGGCTTCATTCCGTTGGTGAAACGTAAAAATCTTCCGCCGGATTGTGGCGTCACAGAACCGGAAATAATTTATACATTGGTGAGTTTAGCGGAATTTAGAATCAATTGAAAAATTGAATAGCGGTATGACGACACTTTCTTTACAAGAATTGTCTGTGAATCTGATAACATGGAAAGGTTTTAATAGCGAGCTCTAGTTTTATTATTACTATTATCCTAATACTTGTTTTTATTATATTTGTAGCGATTATCTAATCCATAATTGGTCTCGGACTATGGTTGCTTACATGGGAATATTTAAGGCATGCCGATTTTGTTTTTTGTGTACGTGCGGCATATCATGTGACGAGTTGGTTCACACAGAATCAGAAGGATATGCTGTAGTCAACATGAACACAAGGCGTAATCTCATGTGCAGATGCATTTCGTGCTTACTGACGACTCATCATTGATGGTCGATTCGTCGCTCAAACCTTTTGCATATTTAGTTAAATGATATAGGGCTATTGGACTTTGCAAGATCTTTAAACCCCTTTAATGTAATTTGGTCAAACCACGTTTATTGATTATATATATATATATATATATATATATATATATATATATATATATATATATATATATATATATATACATTAATTTTATGGTGTAGTACTGGCTCCATCTGATGAGACAACCTAAATTAACTCATTTTATTGCATCTGCCAGCAGCATATCATCATTGTCTCATATATTTTAGCTTTTGAATTGTAATGCCATAGCTGATGCATAAATGCATACATAATCTGTCTCTGCTACCAAAAAAATTATTTACAATGTCAAATCTTCTATTGATTACATATTTTTAGCTTTAATTTCTAGTTTTTTGTCGAAGAACACGCACAAATTTATTCGTGTGTCCATTTAATCCAATTTTAAATTGGAATTCGAGATTACTTCTGCAGGTATTGACGTCTGCATTTTGGTGCACAAAAGGAACGCTAACGGATTAAAATTAGAGCATTGCTATAGTTTATTTATTAATACTTTAGTATAGATTCTCACTTTTATGTTTAGTGCGTCCGGTTTAGTCAAGCTACTTGCCAATCAAATTTAAGGTTCTCACTACAACCGCTTTTTCATCAAATATTTTGTCTAGCTAAGTATCACTATGCTGTTAGATGCTTTTGATGAGCTATTCTCACGAGGCTAATTGGCTTTCTTGCAGGTGAACAAGTAAGTAAAGATTTTAATTTTTTCTCAGATTATTCTCCTCAATTTCTTCTTTGATCTTTGTGCTTCTCTAGAATGCTGTTAATCAATTCCTGGTCTCGCCTGAGAAGTATGAACTGACAGAAATATCTTGGTTAGCTGTGCCGCGTCTTCGACTGTCAGTTAGACAGGGCGCCGCTGATGCATTACTTCGTGCGTATCGATTGGTGTATGATGCAGTAACATTGCCATCAAATGGATACAGCTTTGCAGGCGCCTCTGATATAGGTTCTCACCAGTCTCCAGTAACAATACACACACCAGATCAGGTGGCTCAGCTGCTGTCTACCGCCTGAATTATGGCGACATGCAATGACATGCTCGTTGATATGACTGTGATAAATTTTATAGGTGCTTGTGTTTGTATGTATGCTTGTGTGTGTATGTGTATTAATTATTTTTCTACTAGTAAAAGTATTAATTCAGTACTGCTATAAACATTATACATAATCGTTGTATATGATTTGCATGTGAGTTATATTTTATAATAAATTGTATTTTGAAATAATGCCATTTTATTTTTTTTTGCAATTTCCTCTCTCCGTAGTTCTAATTGCGAAATAATTATCAAACAGAAAATTATGCACAGAAAAGTTGAACCCAGCCATTCTCTGCCCGACAGAATTCAACTCGTTTACAATATCTGATAATTTATACAATCAATTTTGTAAAGCAATGAAGATTAAGTTTGTTTAAGTACTCACATTATGCAGGAAAAAAACAGGAAGCAGGAAACGGACGTGCTAGAGCACGCGTGTTTGCAAACTCAAACAGTTTAGCAATTCGTATTCAATTTGGGTACAAAAATACATTGCTTATTTAGCTATGGATTAAGGATATGGCAACTGACAGCTTCTGTGATGTGTAAGCCTTTCTCGTTTCTTGTTTTGAAATACACTGAAGTCCGAGTGGATTGGAGCGCGAATTTTAGTTTTTCAATTTTAACCTATTGCGGAAGCATTCTTCAATTTTGTCAGCTATGTTTAGCCTAAAATTATCTTATATTCGTAATGCCAGAAACTTGTGGAGCTCAAAACAACTTTAAAACTGATGTTTAGTTACAAAACAAAACGCCTGATAAACAGAGAGATAAAGGAAGAACATCCAAGAATCGAACTATGTAGTATCGTTTGGTTATACAACTACAAAGCTGCTCTGACAAAAATAAAATAATTTTTTTCAATTTTATTATTAAAAACTGCTTTATAACAAATGTTTGCTTCAATAAACATCTTATTTATAAATGCACAATAATGGCTGAAATTAACGTTATTTATGGCTAAAAATGAATGTCCGGGATTTCGATAAACTTGACATCTATATTATCAGAAGAACGTAGATTGTGAACTTTTGATCAGAATGCAATAGATGATAAGCATAAATTTTGGAAATATTTTCTGACGAGAAACTTGATTCGAATTAGTTGCTTTTATAGAATTTTACATTTATTCTGAAGTTCTCGAATTATAATGTTGGCTCTGATTTGTAGCATTGGTTTGTTCACCGAATAATGAATGAATGTCAACGTTTATAAATGGCCTTGAAGTTATGACCTGTTGAAATTTATTGAATTTTGAAAATGGGAACCGCTGAACTATAATTTTACCAAACGGCATATAACATGGCGGCAAGCTTTTCGTGTCTCGTGAATGTGTTGGCAAGTTGTCACTCTTCATTTGTTCAAGTATCCGTGAAACTACGAGATACCTGGTTAAGGCGTTTTTTCTTCATTTTTAGATTACGATCACGGTATACACAGATAAGTTTAAAAAATATTAAAGTACTTATTATCCAAACCACTTTATTAATCGAATATAGAGATATTTATTAACCGATATGAATTTTAAAAATACATTTCAAGTTACACAGCAGCGCTTTGGCTACGTCTTGTCATCTACTTTTACTGGAAATATGGACAAAAAGTTATGTCTAAATAGAAAAACAGGCCATATTTCAAAACGTACACAAATATATATATATATATATATATATATATAGTAAAAAATATTGAAAAAAGTAGAAACAATTTTCCTTTCCTTGTACGGCTCAGGACAAGATCGTTTTATTGAAATCGCTTCAAAATATGGAAGCAAATCAAAACACAGCCTTTTTTAAAATTCAAAATCGCTTTTTTGGCATACCATAATTTTAAAGAACAAGAAATTTTTTTCTATAGAAGTACGTGCAACACAAAACTTATTAGACGCCAAACAGATTGGTATGTCCTGCGACAAGCTTTAATTCAATCTTCTACTGCATCTTCCTATGTATCATTATCTATAGGGCCAATTCCAATTAGATGCGGATTGTAGTAGAATCTTATTTTTCACACTAGGTAGATGAAGTCGGGTGGTGGATGTCATCAAAACTAGGTCATCTGCAAAATATGTAAAAGCCAAAGCGTTCCATTGCCTCGTCAGCTTTCTATTGTAAATGAATATACACAGATTTGTTATCATCGGTGCAAGCATTCATGGCGGATTTTATTATATCATTAGGTTTATTCTTATCTATAACTTGTACTGGGTAACAGTTAACAAGAAGAGTGTTACTCACACAAAACAACCTAGTCTGCTGTAAACGCACCGGCTGCAAGTAAATGGCCAGCGACTTAACAAAATAGTTAAAGTCCATAGATAATGAGAGACACTTACTACTGGTGGCCCTTATCGCGGCGTTCTCCGGCAAATGCCGAGAATATTTGTTAGTGTTTCAGTGTCTATAAGTACTCCTAGACACTTGAAATCGGCTCTGGGTGATTGGCTGGTGTTCTTTCGTGTAGATGCACCCGGGCAAGTAGAGTTGCCGAAACCAGTGATGGCTCAGAATTGTCTTGTTGAAGATGAGGCCACACCGTGGTGGCTGGCACACGTAGAAATCTGATTAATTTATAATCGACCACGTATGAATAATTGTGCAACAACAAAGATTTACATGACTGAAGTCCAAGGGAATAGGTGTCACAACTTGATGAACGCAAGTCCAGAAGTCTGAGTAGATAATCAGTCAAGTAGAGAGAGCGACAACAATCACGCATGGTGCACAGGAAAAATGTCAAGTGTTTGAATGATACATGGTAAATACACCGTGCTCATATACTTGTGCAAGCGTAAGGTCGCACGCGATTGATTGACGGCAATTTTCGCTTGTTTTATTTGGTACCGCGTAATGAAATTTGAATTTCATTTAGGCAATATCTCGGCGAATTGATCTGAATCATTACATAACTTTCCTCTCTGAAAAAAGAAAACATTCCTCTCGGCGAGGCTTCATATGTAATGTAGGGCAGAGTTTAAACCCAGTTAAGCAACTGGTTATTATTCTGCCCATAGCTAATATAAAATTTGTACAGTAAATGCTTGCTGGTGCATGCTTGTTGGTTCCTTAAACAATCATATTGATGCCAAATAACCATTTGGATTTTCTACACAAATTGCTAGCTGTAGTGGCCGGTCATACCACGTGAAACGAAATAGAGTAGTGTGATGGGTTTTGAGAACTGCAGAGTGAAAATTGAAAAGTAGATTGCTGCTGAATTTGCCAGATTTAAGTTGAAATCTGAGCATTCTGGATCGCCATCAATGAGTTCAAAGACGACCAAAGGAGCTAGCTAGTGCTCAATTTTGTGGTCATGATATTGAGATATGCATTGAAAGTGGCCTGTACCATGCTATGAAGCTGATGACTATAAGTACATGGTTGTTGGGTCTTCCAAAATTGGATGGGCCATGCACTCGGATATTGCCTGTGTTTATTATCAATGTATTGTCCAGACGAGACAATAATAAATCAACGTTTCTAATCCATCAGAAGCCATTTTTAAATGTACCAAACATGCTTTCTTTTACTCAATTATATATAGTATTTTGGTCGCATAACGAGCATCGATTTAATAAAACAAATTTAAAAATATTAATTAATTTATGTTCACACCGGCTCAAAGTCTGCTTTTAACACTGGGCTGACTGCTTTATCCTTATACGGACGCTTCTGCGAGGAATTTCTGCTGAAATAATGTCTGCCCTAGATAAGACCATGTAGAGGATGTTGAATCCTCCGCCTTTTATAAAATGACCTTGAATGATAAATTTAAACCACCATAGCTGATTGTAACAATTTTATTTAAAAAGAATTTTTTCTTTTTATTTTCCAGAACATTCTTTGTTTAAAAGACTTGATTTTTAAAATTGTGCGCTATTTTCAGTTTTTGAGTATCGTGCTTCCGAGCTGGTTGTAGATTTTCGTTTGCTGCATTTTAAACATTTCTCTCCATAATAAACGATTACAACATTATACAATATACATCTTTCAACACTTGCCTTGTGTTCTGATATAATATAACACTGAGGAGGAGCCTTGGAACAGGTAATTTTATTTATTATTGTGGGTCACGTACACATCAAAGCAGATTATTGCTGAAGATATAGCTTTCCAACTCTCACCTTCCAAAAGCCTTAAGTAAGTGTCAATTTAAGTATCATAATTCTTGATCATGAATGCCGATATTAAATTAGAAGATGTATTTCATTTAGGGCAGGACCTAATGGATTTAAATCTTATAGACACAGATAACAATGTAGGCATTTCAGACTCTACTGTGAATATTAGGACATCTAGCGAACTGGCATCTCAGAGTCTCTCTTCTGGTAATGACCAAAGGGCCTCTACAAAATTTGGCGACCACGCCAGTCCAAGAATATTTAGTCTACCACAGTATAAGTCAGAGAAACATGCAAGTTGGGTAGGAGATGCCCAAATGATATTTGAGGCTTATTGTATTGTGAACCCTATGGAGAAATTTGTTGCAGCATGGATGGCATTGCCTGAGAATTTCCGAAATGCTTTGGAAAATTTCAGAGACAGAACTGTGAAGAAAAAGCCGTACAACGCATTTGAGTTATTAATGGCAGAAATTCAACAGAGATATCAGCCTGGAAGAACAGCGCAAATGTGCGAATTATTACGCTTAGAAAAATGGGACGTCAGTTACCGTCCGAATTTTATGAACGCCTTTGCACGAAAGCTTCCAGGTTGAACATATCTAATGATGTAGTCAACTCCATTTTTACAGCTGAGTTACCAGTTAGGCTCAGAACAACAATAGAAGTGTTTGACGCAATGAACATAGATTGGCCGACAAAACTCAGAGGGTTAGACGGCGTGTATAAACAGCAAGAACCACAAGTACATGCTGTAATGGCAGATTCTGTAACGATGCAGCCAGTGAGGACAGATACCGAAAACCACCTGACCACACAAGAAAGTTTGCGTTTCTTATGTAGGGAAGTTGCTAGCTTGCGTAGTGATGTCGCACAACTTCAGAGTCAGGTCCAGGATATTAGACGGCGAAGGAGTCACTCGCGTCAACGCTTCGAAGGGCCACGCGGATGGGGTAAGGCACAGGGCGAATATGGACGCAGTGCGAAGTGCCAAGATGATAATTATAATTACCCGCGATTAGGTGGACCCAAATGGAAAGGAAGCACAAAACCGGTTGAGAGAAATCCGCCACCGGGAAAAGGGAAAAACCCCCACTAGTAGGAGCCGTAGGGGGGGTTCCATTGCAAAGGCTCTCAGATATGCCTTTAAAAGGCATACTCAAAGCAAAAGAGGCGACTAGTATAAATAGCACCGAGATAAAAGGCAAGAGAGTCCGATTCTCACTAAGCGGGGATCTTGAAAACATTGCCGGAGTGTCCAGCAACAAGTTCATTATTAAGGATGAATTATCTGGATTAGAATTTCTCATAGACACGGGTGCGGAGGTAAGCATAGTTAGGTCAGACGTGGTGGAAGCAGATTGCCCCACATTTGATTATCAACTATGGGCCGCGAATGGTAGTCCAATTGAAGTAAAAGGGATGAAAGAAATGTCGGTAACATTAGGCCAGAAATCTTCTTTCCTATGGAATTTTCTAGTAGCCGATGTCAAGGACCATATCATTGGCATGGTTTTCTTGACACATATCAAGCTGGCATTAGACCCCAAGGCTAGGACTATCACAGAAGGCGTAGGGACATCAATAAATAATGAGTCTAACGTGTCGGCAGTTAGAACAGTCCTCTTACCTCGTCCAACAGTCGCACATGACTTTGCTGATATAATCGAGAAGCACCTAGCAGTGTTTCAACCTTTTAGTGCCAAAAGAATAGGTTTGAAAATGGGAGTAGAACACCAGATAGAATTGGTAGCTCCGTTACCTTGTTCACCAAAGGCTCAACCATTGGCACAACACAAGCAACAAGTAGCTGTGTCACAATTTCATCAATTGCGCGAAGAGGGGATTTGTAGAAGGTCAAATTCCAATTTTGCTTCCCCAATAGTGGTAGTTGCTATTCAGTTAAATACCTTGGTCATATACTTTCCAAAGACGGAATTAAGCCTTTGGAAGATAAGGTCCAAGCCATTAAGGACGTAACTGAACCCAGAACTGTACGCCAGTTGCGAAGATTCTTGGGCATGATCAGCTATTATCGTCGATTCATTCCAGGTCTAGCCGGAATTCTTGGATCGTTAACAAGCCATCTCACTCTTGAAAAGTGCACGATCAAGAAGTCTTGGCCTATCATCTTGAGTCAAGAAGACCGAGAAAATTTCCAAAAGGCCAAGGATACGTTAAGTGACGTAACCACATTAGCACCTGTAGATTGGAAAAAACCTTTCGAACTAATCACTGATGCATCAGATGTTGCATTAGGAGCAGTGCTACAGCAAAGAGATCAGGACGTAGTAAAACCGATTGGGTTTTATAGCCGTAAGCTTACTGATAGAGAAAAACGTTATGATACGTTTGGCAAAGAGCTTCTAGCCGTGTATGCCGCAGTGTTACACTTCGAGCATTACTTAGATAGTCACAAGTTTAAGTTATTGACCGATCATAAGCCATTGATCAGCATACTTGGTAAGACAGCTAGGCTTAATTACTCTCGTAGAGTAAATTCCCAAATAACACGGTTAGCAGAGTTTGATTTCACTGTGTCTCATATTGCTGGTAAAGAGAATGTGGTTGCAGATGCACTAAGCCGACCGAATGAAGCTGATGTCGATACGATATTTCAAGGTCCTTTGAAAAGTTTAGAAGAATCAATGCACGATTTCGTTAGTCAAATCGAAGAAGCGCAAGGACTGGATCCCTTTACATTGGTATTGTCCAAAAGACCAGGATATGTGCGTAAACTCATAAATGGCAAGTGGTTGTTATGCGAAACATCTAGAAGTCAACCACGACCATATGTGCCATTGGAGTTACGGGCCAAGATTATCCAAGTATAACATAGCATGGGTCATCCATCCATTAAAGCCACCATACGATTAATCAACGACAGATACGTATGGCCACATATGTCTAAAGATATACGGGTATGGGTAAGAGCCTTTACCAAGTGTCAAACGTGTAAGGTGTGGAGACATACCAGGACCGATATAAAGAACATTGGAATACCAAATGGACAGTTCAGACACGTACACATAGACATTGTTGAGATGCCTGAAGTAAATGGAAACAAATACTTGCTGACTATGGTAGATAGATTTAGTCGTCAATTTGAAGTGGCGATTTTAAAAGACATGACACACAAGAAGTTTTGTTCGCGTTTCTACATAATTGGATATCGCGTTATGGTGTTCCAGAAAAGGTCACTAGTGATCGCGGTAGTCAATTTATGTCAGAGCTTTTCGTAAGATCTCTCAACGTCATGGAAATCACTATAATTCATACTAGCGCGTATAACCCACGAGCAAATGGGATGGTAGAAAGGCTACATCGAGAACTGAAAGCTGCATTAAGGTGTACTTTTGGAACAAGCTGGATACACGATCTTCCTATAGTACTACTCGCCATGCGCAACAGATATAGGGCACAATTAGAAACTTCCATTGCAGAATTAGTTTATGGAGAACCATTAAGGTTGCCTGGAGATCTTCTAATTGAAACTCCAAGTAGTCTTGATTGGGCTTCTAGTTATGTAGATTGGTTTGTAGGAGCACTTAGAGACAAGATGTGTCGTTTGGCCCCAACCAAAACTAGAAAACCTAAAACTAAATGCTATGTGTCCTCTGATTTAAAATCGGCATCGCATGTTTATATTACTAATGAGAATAGAAAAAACTGCCTAACACCATTTTACAAAGGACCATACAAGGTCAAGAGGATGACTGATAAAAATGTCATCATAGAAATAAATGGCATTGAGGATTGTGTTACGTTGGATCGCTGTAATCCCCAGTTTATCTGGATTGACGGTGTGACCGAATTAAAAGATGCGTTGAATGACCGTTCCATGGGCGAATCTGAGGTGTACAATCCCATCTTGCAGACACATAATGAAATGCAGCAATTTGAAAAACCGTTGTCTAACATATCAAAATCTTATTCTACTGAATCACAGCATGAAAATTATTTGTCAACGCCAGATGATATTGAAGAACCAGCGAATGTTATACCGGGCGAGATGACGACGTCAGGGGCGCCAGTATGCACAAAACGATATGGAAGAATACTACGTCAGCCGAAGAACGATGATTACATCTACTATTAGTCGTTCCTCTCTTTTTTGAGAAGGTCGTGTGTGTGGAGGATGTTGAATCCTCCGCCTTATATAAAATGACCTTGAATGATAAATTTAAACCACCATGGCTGATTGTAACAACTTTATTTAAAAAGAATTTTTTCTTTTTATTTTCCAGAACATTCTTTGTTTAAAGACTTGATTTTTAAAATTGTGCGCTATTTTCAGTTTTTGAGTATCGTGCTTCCGAGCTGGTTGTAGATTTTCGTTTGCTGCATTTTTAACATTTCTCTCCATAATAAACGATTACAACATTATTCAATAAACATCTTTCAACACTTGCCTTGTGTTCTGATATAATATAACACTGAGGAGGAGCCTTGGAACAGGTAATTTTATTTATTATTGTGGGTCACGTACACATCAACACAGATTATTGCTGAAGATATAGCTTTCCAACTCTCACCTTCCAAACGCCTCAAGTAAGTGTCAATTTAAGTATCATAATTCTTGATCATGAATGCCGATATTAAATTAGAAGATGTATTTCATTTAGGGCAGGACCTAATGGATTTAAATCTTATAGACACAGATAACAAAGTAGGCATTTCAGACTCTACTGTGAATATTAGGACTTCTAGCGAACTGGCATCTATGGGGCTTACAAACACCAATAGGTTAGGGGCCTCAACAACCATTTGTTCATTCTTTGTCTTAAAGGTGGCTATTGCCACATCTTCCCCCCTCAGGAATCGACCTTTGTATTCAGCTTAATCGATCAAGTGCGACTGTTCGTGGTCCATCGGGCATGTTAACAAAAACTATATTGTGCTCTGAGTCCACCCTATCCACGCGATACGGCACATCATTGACAGCCTGTAGTACCATGGGCTCGACCTTCGCGACCATGACATAGTCGCCGACCTTTAGGTGAGTGCGAGTCAGTTGCCTTGCATAGACTTGTCGCTGTGTGGCGCCAACATATTCAGTTAACTGTTTTAGTCGCTCCTGAGTATCCGTTATGGTGCAGCGCTCATGGGATCATTGGATTACAGGTTCACTTGGCAGTCTTATGTATCCTCCATAGACTATGATCGTTGGAGCGGATTCTACAGCTGTTGAGACTGTAATGAAACACGCGGCTCTGTGCTTCAATTCAACGAAGGTCAATTTTGAAAAATATAGTTCTCCTTAAGGTCAAATAGTCTAATTCTGTTTTTACACAATATTTCTCTTAACTGTGATTTTAGCAACAATCCCTGTTAGTTTCAAGCAGTTTTAATTGAGATTTCTTGAACTGCAAATTTAATTGTAATTGATAGGGTTGTAAACGCCCCGGCTTCAAGTAAATGCCGTACGACGTTACAAACTCGGTTAAGGTGCTCTGAATAGAGATTAGTTACTGATATGGGGGCCCTTAAGAGGGCCTGGTAATGCGTTCGCTTGAAGTCTTCAGAGTTGAAGATGTCCTAGAGCCTTGGGTGGACTCTGGTTGAGTTGTCGCTCCCGTGGTTGAGCTGTGATCGCGTTGTGGATGGTGTCCTGCAGGTCCTGCACTCAATTGGCTCGTCTCTCCGGTATCCCGCAACAAGATGAGTCACGGATGTAGTTAGTTGTTGGTGAAACTATCAAATCACCAGCGTAGGTATTGACAGCCGACAGAGCGCACACGTATTGACAGCCGACAGAGCGCACACGTATTGACAGCCGACAGAACGCACACGCGTGAAGCAGGTAGAAGGCAAATGCCACAACTGACTTGCATGGTAAATTACCGTGCTTAAATAGCATGCAATATGTGTACTTGCATACTATTGGTTAAACGTGGTTTAACGTGGTTAAACGGCAATTTGCTTTTTTCTCATTGGTGCAACGTAAATAAATTTGAATTTAATTTACGCAATATGTCGGCGATTGATTTGTGTCGTTACAGGGCTTTGTTTAATAAAAATACACACCCGCACGCAATACGCAGGTAACATGCAGTTGATTATATTGCCTCGGTGTTCAATCAATGGATTTATTGACTTTTATGCATAACCACATTCTACACAACTACTAACAGTTTATTCATGATAATACACACCCAAACCTCATGTGTTCCTCAATATATTGTCCTAAGCTCCATAGTTCAATGGAATATTATAATTCAAACATTCAAAACCTAGCAAACAGTGGAATTATTTTTTGTGACGCATTTTTAAGACTGTTTGTACACGATTTTTATCCATTAAATATCAATGTCAATATTTATTGTATATTACCAGTGACTTTAAACTAAATTACTAATCAGTCTGGATTTATATCATCGTATTTTTTTCAATTAGTTATATGAATTCATCACGATTCAGACAATTGTGTTCCTGATAATTATTTGTGTATAAGACATATAATTGTGTTAACAATATATCATTTTGTTGCCGTCTAGAGCACGGTCCATTTTGTTTAACTGTGAATTGATTCATGTTTTGCAACATAACCTACAACAAAGAAAATTGAGGAGTCTTCTTTCTTCACCTTTCGGAAAAATTTCAGGGACTGATCATGAAACGGGTGGTAATAACATCAACTGTAAGAAATCAGTACTAAATAGACCGCTACCCCGCAAAACCTATTACTATAACTACAAATCCTTCTACATAAATGTTGCCCGGGTTCTACGAACTCATAGCCAGCAAAGAATTAATTAGAATTTTGCCTTTGAGAACATCAAGCACTTTGGATGAATGTCACACAAGGAAATAAATCCGGAGACACAAATGAGATTGAACCACCCTCTCGAGATCACAATTCTCGAAGACAGCCGCACGATGACGAGTGAGGACGATGTAAGACTGCCATCTATTCTCAACAGCACGCACACACATAAGATGACGTCCAGCTCAGGAAATGCAGGAAGCCCGGTGGCGAGCCCAGCAACAGGCCGCACCAACACATGGACACAGTACAAAAGATGCAAATTCGATCTAGACTACCTTTACGAGTGGGTCAACGATGTTACTTTATTGGCCAGGGTGTCCAATAAAGCAGACGAGGGTTCAATATTTTTGAGGGCTTGGGAGACAATCCCAATTTCTTTCAGACACGGACTTAAATATATCCTGCATCAATACACTGAGGGAACATGTGTGCAGCCATAGCAGAGCCTGCAACGCGCCGTCATGCAGCGCTTGACACCAGATCGGGAAGACAGGCTTACAGAAGTGATGAGCCAGATGTCCCTAGGTAGCGGCACGCCTTCCGAGCTATTTAGAGAGATGGAGCAAAAAGCCTTAGAATTCAACCTGCCCAAGAAAATCTTGATGCGACTATTCATACAGAAGCTCCCTCCGGCACGTTCAAGTGGGCGCGGTCACCTTCAACAACTCAGGAGGATCCGCCCATGGAAGGTTCGGAAAACTGCTGGTGTCAGCCTCCTCTGCGGCAGTAGAGGCTGATCACCCCAAGATCGTTGGCCGCTCCACGTCTGATGGCTCAAAGCACGTTGCTTTCGCGGTAGAGCGCAATCAAACTATTGTATTTACAGCGACGGCTCCAGTTAAATCAAGCGTCTAACTCCCAAATGCCAGGAACCGCTCCCATCGTCAGTTGCCACTCATCGACATCTTTTCTTATCCGGGACACAACCTCTGGCGAATTATTTCTCATAGACACTGGATCAGATGTAAGCTTACTACGCCACAATTATTTCGAACCTACCAACCCAGTCAACACCAGCAGTCTTACCTGCGCCAATGGCTCCAACATAGCGACGTTTAGGGTACGAGTACACACAATCTCGTTCTCCAACTCAAAAAGATGTTTCAATTATCCTTTCATCATTGCCAATACGACAAGAAACATCATTGGACGTGACTTTCTGGAATACGTCGACCCTACTATTCGTTTAAGAACACAAAAGATACGCACTGCCGACAATCATTTGCTTTCATCAGCGCTAAAACATACCACTCGCGCCAAAGCAGTCTCATCATACTGCTATTCCTCCAGTTCCTCATCTACCACAACTGGACGATGTTCTGAAGCGTCATGAAGAGATGTTCAATCATATCTCCTTTATGTCCGATCTCAAGAGGAAGCGTGCCCATCACAGCCCATCGTATCATCCTATCGAATCAACTTCCTCCTCCTCCACGAGCACGTCCATTGGCACCACACAAACATAAGGCCGCCGAGCAAGGAATTCGCCATGCTACGTCAACAAGGCATCTGTACAAGATCCAGCTCACCTTATGCGTCGCCTGTAGTAGTAGTACCAAAGAGTGAACCAGCGGCATTCAGGGTGTGCGGGTATTATCGTATTCTCAATTCGTGCACACAGTTTTATTCGTACAACCTGCCAAATCGATCCGACCTACTCAGATCCGTTTTCCGTCATGCTGTGTATTCAAAACCCGACCTAGTGAAGCCTACTATAAAGTAACGATGGACGAAGTCTCCTTATCATATAATGCACACAGATTCACCGGAGGTGGCACTCACGAATATCATTATATGCCATTCTTTCTCAAGTATTCCTCGCAAACCTTCCAACGCGTTATGGACGAAATACTAGATGGTCTACCATTTGTAATTCCCTACTTAGACGACATCCTGGTATTCTCCAACTCAATGTCCGAACATATACAGCATATTGAGATCCTGCTCACACGTCTAGCAGACTATGGCCTCCGACTTCATGGCAACAAATGCGTCTTTGCACAGAAATCAATTGAATTCCTCGGTCATCAAATTTCCGAAGAAGGCATGACACCTATACCTGCTAAGGTTCGTGCTATTCAAGATCTACAGCCTCCAACCACCGTTCGAGCATTACGACGATTCTTGGGCAAGATGAACTACTATTCTCGATTCGTACCCTGCCTTGCCAAGATTCTGGCACCTCTTCACAAATATCTCGTGCCAGAAAGCCGTTTTGTCAAGAAATCACAACTGATTCAGCTCAACGTGGACGACATGCAGGCTTACGAGGATGCCAAAAGGGCCTTATGCAAAGCGACCATGCTACATTCTCCTGATTGGTCTCAACCTTTTGAATTGATCACTGACGCATCCGACGTTGCCATAGGCGCAGTACTTCAACAGTCCATCAATGGCATACACCGACCTATCGCCTTCTACTCGCAAAAACTACAACCTCGCGAGACGCGATATGATACATTAGGGAAAGAGTTACTCGCAATCTACCGGTCGATCCTACACTTCCACACCTATCTGGATGGCCGAAAGTTCAAGATCTACACAGACCACCTTCCTCTACTCCCGATGCTCAGAGGAAAGAAAGAGTATTTATATTCACGACGTGTCAACTCACAACTTACACGAATACACGAGTATGAATATGAAGTCACTCACGTCAAAGGATCAGAAAACGTGGTTGCAGACTCCCTAAGCCGTCCTGCAGAACTCTGTGCTTCTATCATGTGTCCTTCACCTATAAGCACTCAGGAATTGCAAGCAGCACAGAAAAATTATCCATCACTTCGGACATTTGATATCAATCGCCTGAAAACATTTGATTATGATGGTATTCTGCTGCAGTGTGAAATAACTGGCATGGGCCCTCGTCCGTTTATACCCGAAGAACTCTGTCACAAAATCTTCGAGGTTTACCATTCAATGAGCCATCCATCTGGCGAAGCCTCGGTGGAAATTCTATCCAGAACGTATCTTTGGCCTGGCATGCGGCGAGATGTCAAGAAGTGGTCAAAACAATGTCTAGAATGTCAGAAATGCAAAGTGACGAGACACACATAAACGGCGCCACAAGTCATCCAAGTGCCCAAAGTCCTGTTCACGCACATACACGTTGATCTGGTAACCTTACCTGCCGTGAACAATATACGCTATCTACTGTCAATACGGGATCGCACCACTCGATGGTATGAGGTCATACCACTGCCAAACACGAAGCAAGACACTGTCAGTTATGCTTTAGAGTTTAATTGGTTCGCTCAGTTTGGTGCTCCAGCTGAAGTGACAACCGATCGTGGCCGCAGTTCCTCGGTGAAGAGTTCGCAGCCCTTCTGAAATACTACGGTGTCAAACACTACGTGACCGCGGCTCACAATCCGAGAGCAAATGGTTTCGTCGAAAGGCCTCACCGGGAACTGAAAGAGGTGCTCAAGGCCAGCCAAGAAGAAAATTGGCTTGCGGCTTTACCGAAATTACACCTATTAAAGCGTACAAGACCTCGAGAGCCGATCAAATGTAGCTTCGCGGAAATGGTATTTGGCGAATTTCTACGGCTGCCTGGTGAACTAGTCTGATCACGCTCTGAAACTGCGATAACGATGAACGATCCTGTCAATTATGTTTCCACTTCGTTGTAACCAATAGTATAACGCACAGAATCGGCCGATCTGTCCTACACGTCAGCAACATGGTCAAACATATAAACGCAAAGATTTTGATAGCTGCAAATTGTTCTTCGTCAACAACGACATGGAAAACAGGATTCTAGCCAAACCGAAGCGCGGTCCTTATCGTGAGATAGATCGACGTCAGAAATACATTATTTTGGAGATAAATTGCAAAGCTGAAGCTGTCTCCAAACACAGATTATCCCCGGCCGACGTTGATACAAATGACCCGCTGTTCCGCGATGTTGACCTATTAGGCTGCGAAAAAAACGATGACCACGGGTTGAAGTCCGACACCTACCCAGCAACCGAGCCAACTGACGCCGTCACGCCGCCGCAAGATATAGAGGAACCAGAGTCAGTGTCGACAGAGCCAAAATCAGTGTTTACTCGTTACGGTAGAGGCATAACATCTCCTGTAAGTTTAGCCCCCTTCATTTTGTACTAATTTTCAATGTCGGTGGAGGGGGGGGGTTGTATGTAACACGCGGCTCCGCGTTACAACCCAACGATGTTAAATTTTGACAAATATAGTGCTCTATAAGGTCAAATATTCTAACTCTGTTTTTACACAATATTTCTCTTAACTTTGATTTTAGAAACAATCTCTGTTAGTTTCAAGCAGTTTTAATTGAGATTTCTTGAACTGCAAAGTTAATTGTAATTAATAGGATTTTGTTTAATAAAAATACACACCCGCGTGCAATACGCAGGTAACATGCTGTGGATTATAGTGCCTTTGTGTTCAAACAATGGATTTATTGACTTTTTTGCATTAACTACATTCTACACAACTACTAACAGTTCATTCATGATTATACACATCAAAACCTCAGGTGTTTCTCAATATATTGTGTCCTTGTGGATTTATTGTCCTTATTTGCATTATTCTCAATTTACACCATCATTTACTGTTCGGATATAATTCTACGCATCAGGAAATCAGAGTTCAATGGATTATTATAATTAAATCATTCAAAACCTAGCAAACAGTGGAATAATTACTTGTGATGCTTTTTAAGACTGTTTTTACACGACTTTATCCATTAATTAACAGTGACAATATTTATTGTACATTACCAGTGACTTTAAACTAAATTGCCAATCAGTCTGGATTTATATCATTGTATTTTTTCGAATATTTACATGAATTCATCACGATTCAGACAATTGTTTTCCTGATAATTATTTGTGTATAAGACATTTAATTGTGTTGACAATATATCATTTAGTTGCCGTCTAGAGCACGGTCCATTTTGTTTTATGGTGAATTGATTCATGTTTTGCAACATAACCTACAACGAAGAAAATTGATGAGACTTCTTACTTCACCCTTCGGAAAAATGTTAGGTACTGATCATGGAACGGGTTGTTATAACAGCCATCATGAAAATGTACGAAATCAGTACTAAATAGACAGCTTCCCCGCAAAACCTATTACTTTAGCTACAAATCCTTCTACAGTAAAGCGCATCGCCCGCTCGACCGAATGTAATTTGTCTCTCCATGTTCCCGTGATCTCGTGGCCCCAACATCGCAATTCCTCTTTCATCGTCCTATATTCGCGCTCAGCAGTCGCGTTGATCTGCGGGTGATAAGTGGCTGTGAGGGAAAGCTTTATGTCAAGGTCTTTGCACCACTGATTAAATTCTTTCGACTTAAACTGTGCCTCTTGGTCGGGGACAATTACTTGTTGTGCACCAAATCGACTGAGCCATCACTCTTCTAAGTACGTTATACTTTTTTCTGTTGTGATCTTCTTCAGCGGTATAAACTCGACCCATCGGGTAATTTCATCGACCATGGAAAACACATAGGACACACCTCCACGAGCTACCGGCAGTGGACCTTCCAGGTCGATATGCAGAAACTCACTCCGTGCAGTAGCATTGAAAGCAATCGGAGTTACTTTTTCTCGTTTTTGTGGTGTATAAAGTTGGAATGTAGTGCACTGTTGACAATAGTTACGAATTTCTTTGGACATGCCAGGCCAATACAATCGTGACTACAATGTCTCACTGAGCCGTCCGGCGCCGGGATGTCCCAACGTTTCATGCCAAAAACACATTAATTCTGTGGTGCGTTTTTTAATTGATGGACTGTTTCCTGACACGTGGCATCTTTTCCTTATTCTTAAGAGATTTTTATAAGTGGCGAAACCCGCACAGCGGAAATTCTGCTGAGCGCATCGGCTGCCGATTACTCGATTCCTGCTCTATGATGAATTGATACATCGTATTCTTCCAGCTCTTCAATGGCTCGATGAACACGTTTCTTCTCAATACACAGTAATCTCCAATGCACTAGCGCTTTGTGGTCAGTAAAGATGTCTACGTGTCCCCCGATGACAAAATATCTAAACTTCCGTAGCGCCCATTGTACGGCAAGTAATTCCTTTTGATTGACGGTATAGTTCCGAAAGGAAGCTGTTTTGCTGATGTCGCCTTGCCCGAATGCTAACGTGGCCATAATAATGTTGTAGAGAGGTTTACTTTGCCTCATTTCTGTGAGTTATCCTGATAAATTTACTCATAGTAGCAAGGTACTCCTTCTCTCTGCCCCCCTCTCTCTCGTAAATTTCACTAATAATTTGTCTAAATTCACTTATATACTTTTTTAACTCCTTATGGTTATATGGCAGTGAAACATTAGTCATTTTTGACTTTTGTATGGCTGGACATGATGATGATAATGCTTCAAGTAAAAAGACTAAAGAAATCTCTGCCATGGAATCACCATTGAGAACTGAAACTGTTGAACCTGTATCTACGATGAATTTTTCGCCAGTTCTGAAATCGTGAAGATGCCGAAGTTCGTTGAGTTGTTTGGCCATACAAACAAATAGACAGGTCATTGTGAATGACACTTTCAGTTTTTCTATCTCTGTGGTATATTCGGTGTGAACGAAAAGAGTCAATGAGAATGTAAGAGGTTGCTTCCCAGTGGCGCCGTTGATATCGTTGATGCACAGAAAGTACGGTCTTCTAATTTCTGCGCCATACATTTCCAGATCAGGACGCTTCATTGCGCCTATTTTCTGAGGACTTGCCCGTCAACTGTATAAATTGGAATTCTTCTGAACGGCACAGACAGACTTGATAGGAATAAAAATCCTTCTGGTGATTATAGCACCAGTTCTTTGGAGCATATTTATTAAAAGATTGCGAAGATCTAGATCGCCGCCTACTGTTATTTCGTGTCTTAGTTGGGAAAGTAGTTCGTGCACTCACTTAGTTCAGTTCAGATTTCCGTGTGGCTAATCCTTCTAGAACTTTGGTCATATTCGCTATTCTTCTCACTAAGGAAGTGATCCTATCATCCTGTGGGGAAGGACAAAACGATGACGAATTTAACTTAGGTTCTAAAACCATAAATTCTCACATCTTTCTGGTAAGTCATCTATGGAGAGAGAGTTAGGCAGCTCTCTGGTAATTTTAATGACTGAGGAACGTTGTTAATACAAACAACCTTAGTTTCATCATCATAAATATTGGTTTTATACCAACGCTTCGTCAATTACCTTAAAATCTCGATGGGGCTAAGATTAGGTATGTCTAACTGTGCATACTTATCTGTTCTGTTGCTTTGGGACCCAGCAAGGATTCCACTTCATCTTGGAGACTCAAAAGGGATAGGTAGTTTCTTAATCTCCTCAAGCTTTGGATAAATCCTTTGCTGCATTCTTCAAGGAAGTTATGCGAAAACATTTGACACTATTTGATAACTGTCATAGTCTGGAAACGGGACATCAACATCTAAACTGAGACCTGACATTTTAATAAACTTACGGGATCTTAAAATCATAAATTTATATATCAAATGTAAGCGACATTAAATGCATGAAGCGACGTGAAATTTTAAAACATACGTGCTATATAAATTTAAAAAATTAAAACTGAAGGCCTACCCAAAACTGTTTTCACGGTTTGAAACGAACGCAGAAAACTAACGAAATCTGTTTCCACAAAATTCAAAATAAAAATCTACTTCCATAGTTTAACAAGAACGTAAACAGTTTTACAGAAAATTGACGAAATCCGCTTTCACAAAATAAAAATCAAATCAGCTTCCAAAAATCGGAATCTAAATCTGCTTCCACAGTTTGATACGAACATAAACACTTTTGAGAAACTGATGAAATCTGCATTTACAAAATCAGAAATAAATCTGGTTTCACAGTTTGGTACAGTATGCACATAGGAAAGAAAAGATTTGAATGACAGGTAACCCCCAAAATATTCTGCTTCCCTGGTTAAACAGTACAAGGAAAAACCCACAAAGTCCTTGACTATGAAATATTCAAAAACAGGGTGAAGGACATAATGGTTAGTTGTGCTGCCGACGATTTTAATATAATTCCCCTGGATAATAATAAAAAAGGAAACATAGGTTTATTATAATTTTGCCAAAAGATTTGTAATGTCAAAACAAGTCCAAAAACAGTACTGTTCTCAGACTCATGGAGCGATCGCGAATTTGTGAACATCCCGGTTGCAAGTAATCGCCGTGCGACATTACAAAAGAGTTAAAAGCCGTAGATAATGAGAAACAATGATTGTGGGTGGCCCTTATCAGGGCCGGAATAGCTTTCTTCGCAAATGATGTGAAAGTATAATCTCGTGCACATTCGTTTGGTGCTTACTGGCGACTCAGCAGTAGGAGCCTGTATTACGCCCTTTACCCACCATATATTTTTGTGAGGAATGTGCGAAAATATAACGCTACAATCTCCCACTTTCCTCATCCGAGTATATAGTGTGTAAAGGGCAAAATACGGGCTCCTATTTATGAGTCGCCAGTAAGCATCAAACGAATGTGCACGTGATTATACTTTCCGATCATGCTGTCTAGGTACCGCGTAATGTAATTTGAAATTCATATGACGGCGAATTTATCTGAGCCGTTTCAATGTAAATGATCTAACGAACAATTGCGTAATTTCCGATTATACATTGTCACAAATAATCATTTCCCCATTTAAATGAGCAGTAGCCGTTGAAATGAAAATAGTGTGTTGTCCATGTTTTCTTTTATAAAACTGATCTGTGCAATGTGCTATAAGCTCAATATTTTGTAGGATGTTTTGTAGTTATAGTAATATCTTTTGCGGAGTAGCTGTCTATTTAGTAATTATTTCCAACATTTTCATGGTTGTTTTTATCCCCACCCGTTCCATGATCAGTTCCTAATATTTTCCAAAGGGTGAAATAAGAAAACTGATCCATTTTCAGACGTTTATTGCAAGTGGTGTAGCTAAGCATAAATAAATTCACAGTTAAACAAAACGGTCCGTGCTCTAAAAGGCAACAAAACGATATATTGTCCACACAATTGAATGTCTTATACACAAGTATTTATCAGGAACACAAACGTCTGAATCGTGATGAATACCTGTAAATAATTGAAAATATAAGATGATATAAATCCAGATTGATAAGCAATTTAGTTTAAAGTCACTGGTAAATATTGTCACTGATAATTGATGGATAAAAATTGTGTAAAACCAGTCTTGAAAAAAGATCACAAATAATTATTCCACTGGTTTTAAAGGATTTAATTATAATAATCCATTGAACTCTGATACCCTGATGCGTAGAATCATATCCGAACAGTAATTAATGGTGTAAACTGAGAATAATGCAAAGAAGGACAATAAATCCACAAGGGCACTATTCTAACACGCGGCTCCGTGTTACAACCCAACGATGTTCGATACAGTGCACTTTAAGGTCAAATATTCTAACTCTGTTCTTACACAATATTTCTCTTAACTGTCATCTTAGGAACAATCTTTGTTAGTTTCAAGCAGTTTTAATCGATATTTCTTGAACTGCAATTTTATTTGTAATTAATAGGGTTTTTATTAAATAAACAGAACCGCGCGCGATCCGCGAGGATCACGCGGTGGACTATTGTGTCACTGCGGATTTATTTCGCTTAGTTGGATTATTCGTAATTTATGTGAAGGATTTACTGTCCACATAGAATAATGGATTAATATATTGACATGAATTAAAACCATAGCAAGCAGTGAACTAAATATTTGTGAGTTTTTGTCATTGAAGTCTTTAAACGGTTTACATATCTTTTTTAGTGATAACTTTTAACATTGATTCCAATCCATATCATCATGTATTTTCAATCGAGTTTTTATCATTGAAGTCTTTAAACGGTTTATATACTCAATTTTAGTGATAACTTTTAACATTGATTCCATTCATGTCATCATGTATTTTCAATCGAGTTTTTGTCATTGAAGTCTTTATGTGGCTTACCCCTTCATTTTTAGGTGATAACTTTTATCGATGACTTTTTTCATATCATCATGTATTTTAAGTCGATGGTATAAATACAGTTCAATTCAGACATTAGTATGCGAATAACTGATTGTGCATAAAACATTTTTCTTTATAAACATAAATCATTTTAACTTATTTCGTCCAGAAGACGGACAATTTAATTTAACTGTGAATGCTGTTTAAGACCTATTTTTGCATAAAAATCTGTTTTTGCAGTTGACCAACATATACCCAATTTGGACTAACTGTGAATTATATTTCTATTTGCAACATTATATCTAATATATGTATGACACCAAGTTTCGGTTTTCTCACATCAACCATCCAAAAAGGATCAATGACAATGTGGGTGCATGGATAGTAATAATAGCCACCCTGGATATGTAGAACGGGTATAGAATCACGACTAGATAGCTACCCCGCAAAAATACCCCTACACTATCATCCACCGCATGGTACCTGCGTATTGTGCGCGGGTGTGTGTATTTATTAAACAAAACCCTATTAATTACAATTAAATTTGCAGTTTAAGAAATCTCAATTAAAAATGCTTGAAACTAACAGAGATTATTTCTAAAATCACAGTTAAGAGAAATATTGTGTACAAACAGAGTTAGACTATTTGACCTTAAGGAGCACTATATTTGTCAAGTTTAACATCGTTGGGTTGTAACGTGAACCGCGTTTTACAATTTGAGCAACTAATCAAGTTATAGTGAATCACCCACAGGTTTTACTTACAAATGTGTATATATAATGTAACTGGTTTTTATATCAAGATCGCATTCATGATTTAAAATAATTTTCATCACCGCCCACGCAACAAATTTTCATTTAATTGCACAAATGTTCAATTCAGTGCCACGTCCTCATGTAGCTTTGTGCCTGTTCTATTGTAACGCGTGGCTCCACATTACAACTCAACGAGTCTCATTTCGAAATATCTGGTTCATCTTAGGGTCACATGTGATAATTCTGGTTTTAGACAATCTTTCTCCTAACTGTGGTTTTAGAAACATTCTCTTTAAGATTCTAGCAGCTTTGGTTGAGATTTCTTGAGCTGCAATTTTATTTGTAATCCATGGGTTTTTGTTTAAATATATCACACACCTGTAAACGCCCCCAGCTTCAAGTAAATGCCGTACGACGTTACAAACTCGGTTAAAGTGCTATGGATATAGAGTTATTGTTCTGATAGGGGGCCCTTAACAGGGCCGGTCGTGCGTTCTCCGGCAAATGCCGAGAATGTTCCTTCAGTGTGAAGATGTCCTAGAGCCTTGGGTTGACTCTGGCTGTGGTTCCTTCTGTTGTTGCGTTGTAATCTCGATGTGGAAACTTCGTTGAAGTTCTGCATTAATTGGCTCGTCTCGCTGGTTGTACCGCAACAAGATGAGTCACGGATGTTGCCAATTGTTGGTGAAGACAATCCAATAACCAGCGTAGGTAATGACAGCCGACAGCACGCACACGTAACGCAAAGCAGAAGGCAAATGCGACAACTGAACTGCATGGTAAATTGCCGTGCTTAAATAGCCATGCCATAGTAATATATGTCTACTTGCACACTATTGGTTAACGGCAAGTTTCGCTTTTTTTCTCATTGGTGCAACGTAAATCAAATTGAATTTAATTTACGCAATATGTCGGCAATTAATTTGTGTCGTTGCACACCCGCGCGTAATATGCAGTGAATTTCTGTGTCTAAGCTGTCAAAGCCAGGATTTACATTTTGTGTGATATTGACCAATTATCAGTGACTCCAAGCTATACTGCTTTTTGCTTTTGTGCCTAGATTTTAACTATGTGTTATCAATATTTTATTTTGTTGCCGTCTAGAGCACGGTCAATTTGGACTAACATTGAGTTTTAATTTGCTTTGTAACATTGTTCATAATACACGTATGATATTTCAATAGAGCCCTCTACCATCACGACACAGGGGAAAAAGTGAGACAGAATATAATCACGTCACAAGTACCCGATTTCTTTCGACTTCAGCTACCAGGCATATGTAGGAATATCATAGCATAAGTAAATATACCGCCACCCCACAATAACCTCCTACATAAATAGTGCCCCAAACCAGGTCGAGCTCACAGCTAACAATCAAGCAGCAACCCAAGTCGCTGAGAATATCAAGCACGCAGTAGTCCTCCTGATAGCCCAAGCACATAAAAGTGTATCCGATAAAGCGGCGAAGATGCACAAGAAAACAAATCCTTGGCCGCAAGTCACAACGAGCAACTCTCTCGAGATCACAATCCTCGAAGACAGCCACACAATGACGGATGACGACGACAGCGCGTGAACACACAGGTCAACTATCAAATCAGGAAATACAGGAAGCCCGGTGGCGAGCCCAGCAACAAACCGCACCACCACATGTACCCAGTACAAGATATGCCAGTTCAATCCAGACTACATTGACAAGTGGATCGAAGATGTTAATCTTTTGGCCAAGGTGTCCAATAAAACAGAGGAGGGCTCCATAATTTTTAGGGCATGGGAGAAAATCTCAATTTCTTTCAGACGCATAATCAAAGACATCCTGCATCAATACACTGAGGGCATATGTTCGCAGCCATGGCAAAGCCTGCAACGCGCCGTCATGCAGCGCCTGACATCAGATCGTGAATACCGGCCTACAGAATTGATGAGCCTTTTGTCCCTAGGTAGCCGCACGCCTTCCGAGCTATTTAGGCAGATGAAGTTGAAGTCCACTGAATTCAATCTACCCAATGAAATCTTGATGCGACTGTTCACTCAGAAGCTTCCTTCGGCACTGTTTGAAATGGCCATGTTCCTGCGCGACTCTATTGGAGTGCAAGACGACATACTGTTGGCACGTCTAGACAAGTGGTTGAAGAAACACCATTGCAGCTCATCTGCCTCAGAGCCAGGTTGCATCTGATCACGCCTGTCCGAGCCTCAGTTTCCAGCATCATCAGCTTAAACTAATGTAATAAATTTACGCCTCATAAGCC